>CAEFZX010023596.1:0-115040 GCA_903066825.1 Alfaro cultratus | reverse complement strand
ATCAGGCAGTTTATTTCCTGAATGAACACATATCGGAGTTCGGATCAGTGCGACGGCTCAGCTTCACTCAGCACACTATACAGAGAGTTATGTTAGCTTTAACTTAGCACAGGAAGTGTTTTACATATTAACAAAACTAAAAGTACAAGATTGGTGCCAAGCACACATCTAGTAAATAGTTGTTACACATTATTTGTCTAAGTTAATAAAAATTATGTTTTATGTGTTGCTAACACTTTTCTACACAGTGTGCTGAAGAATGCAACTCACCTCTCGTGCAGCTTTCACAGACTGGCACTGATTTCAGGAGCCAGCAATATATAACCAGCCACACAGAGAGGGGGGGCGCTATTTCCCCATCGCACTAATACATATAAAGCAAGTGGGATTCTACAACCTAAACACTGTTACATCAGCGCACAAGAACAAATACAATTTGAAGAATGAAAAAAAACAAAAAACATATGGCTAAAATGTAACCCTTTCTTCATCCATTAAAACACAGTATGTTTTTTTCTGGCCACTGTTTTTTTCGAGTTGATTTGGTAAGAAAGTCTGCTTTTGATAGGTGTCGTGGAAAAACAAATACTGTTTCCAAGCACTGTTCAGGTAGAGTCACTCAATCAGGTTTATTCATATATTGTGCACAATATAGAGAGCTTGTAGGACAATCAGTAATGAAGCAGGTCTGGATGCAAAGCTCACCAAGCTCTGCCAGGCAGAGACTACACATGAGTTTTATACCAAGGATAAAGAATTAAAACAAGGGGTGAGACAGTCTGGTACTGATGCAGCTGTAGGAAAACAACTTCCAACCTTCTACATGTAACCCAAATAGTTCTTTTGGTGAGAGTTCACAAGCACTTCATATAACATGACTAGCAGATGTGACCTTAATGTAATTTTTCCATCACATAGGCTAGCTTATGAAACCAGAAAGCATGCACACATATTTTAATGTGTCGTTTATGAATTAGAATATTTTAACTGTTGCTCCCAGAAAATCTGCTGTAAAGGGTTCCTGCAGTAAAATCAAAATGAGACTGGATTTACAGGAGCTGTATGGAGCAGAGGGTCACGGGCAAACATTGAACAGCTGTGCTCCCAACACAGGCTTTAGCGGCGCTTGCAGGATCAGTGCAGGGCAGCATCTGATCACATCAAAGGCCTCTGCTGAGTGAAGTGAGGCACAGTGGAAAGGATGTTATTATTCCCACAGCAGTCAGCCCACTGCTTGTGGAGAAAACTACTGGTGAAGCAAAATCTTCGGTTGGTAAAGTTTCTTAGATGGATTAACCAACAGGGGGTGAGCAGCTAAAGTAAACAAAAATAAATAAATAAATTAAAGCAAGCTATTCTTACTGTCAATCCATTCATCCATTTGTCTATTGTCTTCTGTTTATCATAACGGAAACTTCCAGCGCATTCTGGGTCTGTACTAAGATCTATTCCAAGTGGGACATAACTGGAAGGGAGGTGTTCAGGAGACATCCAAATCTGATGCCCAAACCACTTTAAATGAACATTTTCAATACTGAGAAACAGTGACATCACTCATCTGCCATTCTGAGTCAAAGGCTCCTTTCCAACAACCAGAAGGCAGAAACATGACTGCTTTTTGAATATCACTTTGTGGAAAACAAATTAAAAACAATCTATTTCTAAACTATGAAGAAATTTTAATAATATAGATCATAAATAGAGAAAGTAGCCACAAATATCAATCTAAAGGAATAAAAATAGAAGAAATGAAGTATGTTTGTGTACCTTTGTTCAATATAGTTTGTGTGTATAAAAATAAATCTAAAGAACTGCACTTGCTTTTAGAAGGAAAAACATAAACTTTCCTCAAACCAAGCTGTATAATATACTTTCACAAAGCAAAATAAGATTTAAGTGTTTTTTCTTGCCATAATAATGTCTTGTTTTTACTGAGTGTTTTTTTTTTTTTCATCTCAGGTATGCAGCGTTAGCATTAGGATTTTTCAAAACCAAATGCATTCACATCATATTAGAGAAAACAGTGAATTTCGAGCAGATTAGTGTTGCTTGACTGGTGTGAAAAATACTCCTAAGGAAGAAGAACTAAACCTGTGATTATCAGGACTATTTAAAACGTGACAACTCCAGAGGGTGAACAACCACAGAGGAGTTGCTGAGAGATTTCAGCAGATGTTAGGTGTCATATTGTTAATATGTTTGTGTATGCAGAACCCATTTTCTGCATATTTAATTAATTCACAGTAAGTTTGTTGTTTATATATTTCTCCGTGTGTAACCGTCTCTGTCTCTTTGCTCCCTTCTTTTTGTGCTACAGATCCCTCAAGTGAGTTATGCTTCTACAGCCCCGGAACTGAGTGATAATACACGCTATGACTTCTTCTCCCGTGTGGTGCCCCCAGACACCTACCAGGCTCAGGCTATGGTTGACATCGTCAAAGCCATGCGCTGGAATTATGTCTCCACTGTAGCTTCAGAGGGAAACTATGGAGAAAGTGGTGTTGACGCATTTATTCAAAAATCTAGAGAGGATGGTAAGTCTCCAAACTTATGAGAGCTACACTGATTATTTTATTGTTTGATATGTTCTTTAAATCCCGTCTACATAGCTACTATGGAAGTTAACTTACCTAATCTGTTATATATTTAATATAAGCTGAATATTTAATACTATGATTAATGTAAAAAAGCAAAGCTCAAAAGTCTACCTCAATGATTACTAAAACATAAAAAATTTATATCTCAAGCAGTTTTATTGATCCAAAACTGCTTCACATACTATTTTGGTTGACGTTTGTTCCATATTGCTGTTTTAACTGCATAATGTTTTAACTACTTCATTGATAGCATAACAAATAAGCAACAAAAAAACAATATTTTTTTACTGTCCAGGTCATTTCAGTAAACTTTTAGCAGTTTGTCGGAGGTTACAGTGAATGAACAATTGTCAAGGTTGGGGTGAAACATCTCCATTGTGGGTTTAAACTGGGTCTTTCATTTAAAAATGTTAAACTAAAGACCTTGTCTTAATTCAAAAAATATTTGCAATGAAACAACGTTAAAAAACTATTAAATGTTTTACAATTACCATTTTTTTCACTTAACAGGATATTTAAAAAGTCAAAGGCTAGACCAATGCTATTATGCATTGCACACTTTTGTCACATTTTTTACTTTTTCCCATATAACTGTCAGCAACTGTATACCTGCTGTAGACAGGTTTTAGGCATGACCCTATAATTTTAAGATCAAATTAAAATATTGTATGAGAAGGTCTCCCTTGGTGATTCCAAAATATAAATTAAAATTGGTTTAAAACTTTTGCACACAGGTGAAGCTCCTTTTCCTTCCCACACGTTGTAGTTCTGCTCAGTTAAAAACAATGCATTGTAGAGTCTGCACTAGATGGAATGAGGAACCTGAACTGGATTTCCAAACCTAGGAAAAAAAGCCACAGGCTGAAAGGGAAATAAAGTTTGCTTGTGGCGTCAAAACGATGCAGAATAGATGATCCAGCGTTGGGAATACATTCAGTTTGGTGCAGCAGGCAGCCGACCCACACTTGCTCTGACCCCAGACCCTTGCTATAGATGAGAGTAATTACTAATGACGCGACCAGTACTCATTGTGCCACTGCAACTCCTCATGCCTGGGAGCCTGAAGCTGCTGCCCATCATCATTATCCTGGAGAGACACCAACATTACTCCTGGAGAGTCCTTTAATGCAATCAGCTCATTTACCTATTGGCCAACCCTCACAGACAAACATAACGCAGAACATCATAGGACAGTTTCAAGGATACTCTTTTTTTATTTAAGAAAATGTTAATGAACCATCCCCATATTTACTGAATCTAATTACCCCAAACATAGCTTTTACATTCAGTATCTTTCTATCCTCAAATCTTATTAACTAGGGAAAATAATTTACTGCCTATCAGGCAATTCATGAAAGAATTCTAAACATGTCAATATAAGCTACTTGTTGCTGATAAAAACAATGTACTTAAACTTAACATTATTTTTTCACAATCTCTCTGTAATAAATGCTTTTCTCCCCCCCCCCCACTCTGCTGAACTCTTACTTATTTACTTTTGCTTTGGGATAAACTCATGTTTTCTGCAACTACTGTTTTCCTTTTGGTCAAATATCTGAAGGGCATTTGAATTAAACATCAGTGAACACAGATATAATTTTACTCCAAGTTTCCACTGTCTACCTGCTTTAGGACCTGATGACCTCAACATTTTTCCTGAAATCAAAAGTGTATATATTTTAGATTGTTTCAGAGTATTTGTGTTACTCTGCCAGGCCTTTTTACCTTATTGAGAAAAAATACATAGTGTATATTGCAGATATACTCCATTAGAACATATAGTAATTGTTCTGAAAAGTATTACCACAATGTAGTTAAAGTAGAGACAAAATTTTCATTTTATTTCAGAGATTTCATTTGATATACCACCACGAGGGAGAAACATGAAGAGCATTTTTCAACAAGTTGTTTGCCTAGATAGTCCTGCATTTTGCACGGCGTTTGCATGTGAAATACATGATTTCCACAATATGATTCGACCACCACCAAGTTTCACTATGGGAAAGGTGTTATTGGCGTTGAGTGCAGTGTGAGTTTCCATCATTCAGTGTTTTACATGTAGGCTAAATTTCAGTTTCCAGAGCACTTTCAAATAAGTTTAACAAATACATTTTGGGCTACTTGGGCTTTAATAGCATGACCTAAAAAAATTATTTTGTGCTAATGCAGGCGAAAGAAGTTATCATGGGAACAGACACAGATCTGATATTGGCAATGTGGAAGTACAGTAGTATGCCTCTGGGGTCCTGTTTGACTAGTGCTTCATTTTTAACATGTAAATCAGACAAGCTTCTCCACAGCCAAGTGTGATGTACCAAATGTTAGGGAAACGAAGGAGGGAGTTGTCAAGATAAATATGAACTGCAGACACAAAGTGTCTCTAGTTTAGAATCTTCAAATGTACAAGAATAAATATCTGTCATTTCTGATATTTAATGTGGATTCTGATAGCAATTTTTGCTCCTGTATTTTGTCAAGAATCTGAGAAAGAGAGCTTAGTCAGGTGTCATTTGATTAAAGCACATAAACAGGAGTTTTGAAAAATGGAATAAAAGACAGCATGTTTTAGACTGACAACCACACATAGAAAATCATTGTTTTGGAGAAAACAATGAAGCTTTCACATCCTCTCAGTTAAAGGAAGAACGCGTACTTATGTGTCAAATCAGCCTGTCCCCAACGCTTCTTAATTTGACAACTAGAGAAAAAAAAGTAAAGTAAATTCTCTAAATTTTGCACTGGCTTTGGTTGATAATGTGACAGGCACATGGGGGAAACATGCAGCTTTGTCATAATCAAAACCCCAGGTATTTGGCTGCTAAATGGGTTGTGCAGTTGTCTGCTCTCATAATGAAACAGCCAGTTCAGAAGTGGCCAAATGTTCCATCTCATTAGGCAGCCAAAGGCCATACTGAGCTGCAGTCTCGCCCACCGAATGTCACAGCCGCTGCATGCATTGCTGCTTTATGTGGGGAAAAGAGCAGGTTTTGGTCAGGCTTAAACTGCCAACTTGGGATGTTGATTTGATTAACACTGCATCTGTGAGTATAGCCACAAGATATTTGCAATGTCCTTTCAACCCCAGTGAACACAGAGATTTCTGACCAACAAAAAGCTGTGTCACTTTCAAAAAAATATTGATTTGCAAATCTACAATTACTGGATGAAGACTTGCAAAAAATAGTTGAAATAAAAATGTCTTTTTTTGGACAAACATCCTTTAAAATATCTGGGAACATTACATAATTTAGTTTGAATACATTTGATGCATGGAGAATTTATTTATTTATTTTTTATCAGTCGCCAACAGCTAGTCTTATTTTAAAATATTTCATTAGGTTGAAGCAGACAGGTAGAGGAGCCTGACAATTACCATTTATTTTGGTCAATACAAAAATTGCAATCATTTAAAAATTACTTGCTAAACAGGATGCAGAGGCAAACTCAAAAATATTTCTTGAGTTTGGAAAAGCAGTGTATGTATTTCAAATAAAGAAGATATTTTCCTAGTGCCATCTTATTAAATCTTGCCATAAAGAAAGGTAAAATTGCTTATTAGAATATGGGCTATTATATTAAAAAATAAACACAAACGTAGTGCCCTACAACTATCTGTAAAAAGAACTCTTAACTAAAAGTAAATTAAAAACCATAAATTGCATTTAAATGTAAATATATAAAGACAATGAATAATTGTCATAGCTAATATTAAATGAGAAAAAAAGCAAATATGTCAGTTTTTAGTGAAGATACAAAACAACACAGTTGAGCCCAAAATTGTTCATCCCCTGGTAGATTTAAATTGAAATAAATCTTTTTATTTTACCAACATGTTTCTTCAGCATGAAAGAACATTTTGTAGTGGCTTAGCCAGACATCTGACTACTTAAATTAATGGGTGGGTTTTTCAGATTTTTTTCTTCTGTGTGAGATTCTTATGACTCCATAAAAATAATGTTATTTCAATGGTTCCTACACATAATTATCAAGAATCCCGGTAAGTGTCAAAAATGCCATAGGAAATCTTTTCTTATGAGTTTGGACTACCATGTAGCAATTTACACATGTAGCAGAGAACCCTGAAAGAGCAGAAACAGCTCCCGATTAGCGTCAAAAACTCTTAATTGGAACAAGCTACTTCACCAAATTCTGTACCTACTGCCAGCCGAGGTAATTTAGTAAAGCTGGTTTGATTTACAAACACAGGCACACTTTCAGGAATATTAGTAATCGCTTTGAAAGTAAGCTGAAAGCAGCTGGCGTTAAGCTCAGGTTATCATTTTCTTGGCATTTGAATCAGAGTGCCTTTACAGGGTATAGCACAAGGTCTCACTGACAAGACAATCTGGCCTCTTACATTTATATTAGTAAACTATACATTTGCTCAGACTTCCTATTGGTGGAGTATTTCATGAGGTAGTCAATATCATTCAGGATGTTGCAAATAACCTTCTCTGGAGTCAAAGGGAAGGAAGAGCAATTAAGACAACTAAGGGGGCTGATGTAAAATGTTTCCTTAAATAGAACTGCTTTGACAGCTGCGACTGACAAGTTTGTCACCTCTAAAAGCTAAAAATAGAAAGACCACTCTGTCTTCTGATTATTAAGATGTTTTTATACAAAAGGTCAACTGCTGTATTTGACTAGACATGAGCATTTTTTCTTGCGCTACTTAAAATTAAGGATATTGAGATAATGTTGACAATATACTTTGAAATTATACAATTGAAGCTAAATGTCTGTGCTGTATTAAATGACATAACCTTTTTCTAATTGTATGGTATGAAATTAGACTAAACATTTAGAGTTTTAGATGATCTATGATTACCAACCATGTTTTTATTATTAATAAGAGAGAAAAGGAATTAATTCAGGAGTTAATATATAGTAAGATTATGATACCTTCATATATTTATGTAAAGCAAAGCCATAGTGATGTTATGGCTTTGTAAGCTTCTGGTAGGTTAATTCACAACATTTGAGTTCAAAATGTAGGATTTTAAATAGCATGCAAAATCCTCTTTCTTACCCTCTTCTTCCTTGGAGTTTCTAGGTGTGCAGGGAAGTTTAATTCAGTCTGTCCTGGTGCCTGGTCTTTATATTCTGTTTGAGTCATATGGGACAATGGCGATGGTAGAGACTGGTGGTAGGAATTTGTCCCGTAATCTGAGGATTGCTGGTTTTATCCCCTGCTCTATGTCCATGTCTCTGTCTTTACATTCTTGAGCAAGACACTTCAACCGCCTTACCTGCTGCTGGTGGTTAAAGAGCCCGATTGTGTTAATGCATGGCAGCCTTGCTTCTGTTAAACCGCCCCAGAGCACCACTACAATGCAGCAGCCTGCCATCATCAGTGTGTGAAAGTGCATGAATGGGTGAATGACCGATTGTAGTTTTAAGCACTTTGGGGTCCTCTGGACTTGATAAAGTGTAATACAAGTACAGGCCATTTATCATTTAACATATATTTCAATCTACTCAATTTTCTCTATTTCTTATTACATTTTCTGAACAATAAAGTCTCAGCAATTGCTGCAGAACTGCTGAGTAAGGTTATGGACTTCTGGCAAACCAATTTTGTGAATCCAGCATTTTTCTTTCTCACAATTTTATAAAGGCTAGTCAAAATGTTTGGTTAGAATTTCTGGGCACAACTGGAAAAGTATATGCAAGCAAGGCAGCCTACAAACCTCAGTTACACCTGTTCTGTCAAGAGGAATGGACCAAAATTCCCACAAACTCTTGTGAGAAGATTATGAAACGATTCTGAAAATATTGGGCCTAAGTATTACAGTTAAAAGGTAACTCTCTCTCCCGAAAGAACGAGGAAAGTTATGTAAACTTCTTTGGTGAAATAAAACCATTCTAAAAAAAGTCATCTAGAAAACACGTCTGATTTAATTTTGGATAATAATAATAATAATAATAATAATAATAAAAAAAAAACAGGAATATGTCTTTTTGGACCATATGTAAACATTTAATCTCAACAGTACACTATACTGTGGAGACTAGAATTAGAGCAAGCAGCATCTGCCTCTTTAATAGCTTGTTTAAACCGGGTAAGGACAGATTTCTCAGCAGAGAGGATGAAAGAAAGGGAGAACAGGCTTAGATGATTATTGCTTGGCCGTGTTCAAACACAAAACCTGTTTGCATGGGTATCTCAAGTATGTCAGTCCCTGAATTTGTTTGTGCTGAAAAGCATTAGCGTGTGGCCAATTTTTCAAAAAGCCATATATAATCTGCAACTGCTGCAATCACTGAAAGCCACAATCTTTGACATACCATGCTGTTTCCAGAGACTTGTGTTTTCATTTAGGTCTTTCCCCTCTCTCAAATAGCCCCTTGGGATTACATCTGAAGTGCCATTATGGAGAATGATTACAAGAGGGTTAAAGCAGTCTTCCAGCATGATGTCTGGCTTTTTGTCACCTTTGAAATTTTAGAGCGTCTTTGACATGAAAGTCTCTGGTCCAGCAGAAGATTTTATACTGTTTGTGTGTCTCTCTGAAATGCTGCTGAGCCCCCAGTGTCCTTATTAGAGCTTGAAGCCCTCTTCAATAATGGAGGCTGACACATTTATTTTAAAATTCTGAAAAGTACTGTGATGTGTATTTTGTTAGTTTCAAGTTGGAATTCTTTAACCTTTGAAGTTCAGTGGGTAATACTGCAAAATATATAAATTTCATATCTATACTTGAAGAAGCAAATATGAAAAAAGTGTCTACATATACAAATCTGTGATATTTTTTGTCTTATCAAGTTTAGAACAAGATGCCTCCAGCCTGCAAATTACTTTTCTACGGCATGTGTTCCTTTTTCTAAGTTTAGACACCGACAGTAACTTTGCCATCAAAAATTAATTGGATGGACAATTTCGAATTGCAATTAATCAGGTTCATATTTAAATGAAAGTTGAGGGAGAGAAAGAAGTGGAAAGGGCAGAGACAGCACACAACAGCACTGAGATGACAGGAAGATTATGCAAATTTTGGAAAAGAGGGTTGCTTACTGCACCCTTTGTCACGAGGGAAATGTCAAGAGGAAGAATTTGAATAATCACAAATCTGAAAAGGCTTAATAAACTGTAACTGAAGAGTGTCTAAGCAATATTTTTAACTTTTTTTCTTTAGATAATGCAAGCAAGATTTGGAGATAAGTGTTTTTTTCTGGTTTCCATCTATTAAAGCTTGTAATGCATTCCATGTAATTCAGGATTTTTAAAAATGCCTACTTTGTTATTTTTACACATTTGTGAGGAAATTATT
The DNA here is from genome assembly GCA_903066825.1 of Alfaro cultratus. Taxonomy (NCBI): domain Eukaryota; kingdom Metazoa; phylum Chordata; class Actinopteri; order Cyprinodontiformes; family Poeciliidae; genus Alfaro; species Alfaro cultratus. The sequence goes on along the minus strand of CAEFZX010023596.1, from coordinate 105,172 downwards.
TTCATTTCATTACCTTATGCACTAGTTCCATAAAACTGAGCACCAGTGAATAGAAGCAGCTAAAAGTCTTGCTTTTTTTCACATGATCAGTCAGTGTTTTATTTGTGTGGGATTAACTGTCCTACAATGATGTAGCACTGAAAATATCAAAAGTAAGAAAACCATGAATGCCTCTTGGATTATATGTCTATCCAGAGTTAATTTATTGCATGTCTGTTGGCCTTAAATGTCAGCTAAAGCTACTGCTACTTTGTGTGTTAAATGAGAGGGAAGTTAAAATACTAATGCATAATCACGTACAAGCTGCAGTTAAACAATGTTCCATTTATGTTGCTTAGACCAGTTCAGGCTCTACAACTAATTATCATGGGTAAAATAATAGAAAATTTAGGAAAGAATTTTAAAATAATGGGATTCGTGGACGTCAAGCATTTTACCATTAGAGGGCACATAAAATTACAACAACATATTCTTTCAAATCATCCTTCCCTACAACAAACACTCATGGTTTTCTCAAAGGTCTAGCTGAATTCTCTGTTGTCACTGTAGCATAAACTGTGTTTCCCCAAGCGTTGTCTGTCGTTCCTTCCATCTCTACTACATCTGGTAGTACACGGTCTGTTTTATCAACACTTGCTCCCAAAGGCAGTCATTGTCTCATAAAACTGCATTTTAAAATGATCTTCTTTGAAAAAGCAGATGGAATTGCGATTGTGAACTTATGTTAGTATAGCCAAGACTTATGGGCGCTGTTGTACAAAAAATATGGCAAAAATATGCTTGTTTGCAAAATAATACAAGAAAACAGCAGAAAGGGCAGCAGAAAAAGAGCTATGGAGGAAGTGTGTGTTCATATGCAAATATAACAGTTTCAACTTATTTGTGCATAGTTGGCATAAACTTAAGAACAAAGCTTAATGTTCAAAGAAATACTGTTTCTTATGTCCTTTTAATGGTGTTATAATTATACAGACCAGCCCAAGTAAAACCTGAGTAATACTTTCATATGTAGACAGATATAATCTTACTTCAATAAGATACTATAGTGACAAGCAGAAAGCTAAATAGTTTGAAAAATATAGTGATTTTATGCTTAATATCTTAATGCTTTGTATCAAGGCTAAATGGTTTGGAAAAACAGTCATGTTTTGCTGAATAAGAAATTGGCATAATGTTTGTTAGGTTCTATTGTAAAATGTCTACAGTATTACAGAGGTTCTGAAGACAATAGGAGAAATGGGGATGCTTGGGGAAAAAAACAACAAGAAAAACGTTTAGGCATTTTTCTAACTCTCAGGAGATAAACAGGTGTATTGATTTCAATGATAATGAATACAGTGATTGCCTTGGGCTGGGTGGTGCTTGGAACAAGGAGAAGTGGGAGTACTGTCAGGAAAAGAGCAAAAGAGGAAGATTATAGTAGTTGTAATGATAGGAGAATCTTACTGGTGGATTTAAAAGGATGAATGCCAAGGAGGAATGAATGGAATCCAGAGTGTAGGTCTGCCTTGCAGGTTTGGAGCCGGTGGAGTGATGGAACAGGTCTCACTGTTCGACTTGGAACAGGTCGAACGGTGAGAGCGTTGGAAGGTGGACAAGTCAGTTTGAAGGATGAAGGTGATAAGGAAAAGGCGCCTTTAGGTTGTCAGTTATGAAGACAAAGATCCAGAGATTTATTGTAGGTTTCTTCTTGAAGTGAAGGATCCAGAAATCAGTATGGAGGAATGACTGCAGGAAGCAGCACGGCTTTTACCTTGGGAGTAACCTGGTAAAAAACAAACTCCTGTCCTACGAAGTTTGCTTCTGGGCTCTTGGTTATAGAAAAATGATAGCTTCCTGGAGCTGTGGATGCTGTTGATGTTTTAACCTTTACCCAATCACTAATGCTTTGATGTATGTAATGTGCCAGTTCAACTCTAAGAAGCTTACCAAAAATTGCCTGTGCTGTAAACAACCATCCTCCACTGCAAAGAGAGCAGTGGCAGTCCAAACGAGGTGGCTGTTAATGTTAATTCAAATATTGAATTAATATTTGAATGTTAATATGGACTGAATATTAACATCATCATCGCTCACAGCTTCTCTTTCTGTTCACTGATTAGTCCAATCATAGAATATACCAGATGAAGACTTGCTCACCTCAGCATGGTGAATGCTTGTTGTAGAAAAAAAAAAGTCCACTTAAAGAGTTTTCAGATCATTGAAATATCCCTAGTTGTTTCCGCAATCACACAGTTTGGAAGATCAAAATAAAATTTGATAAACTAATACCCTCTAGATGTCGATGCTAAGTGACAAACTGGATATATGTCCCTATTATATTTATATTTAGACCCACAAAAGATGTATTTTGGCCATGTCTCTCTATATGATAGATTTTGTATCTCAATGAGACATACCTGGATAAATAAAAGTTGCATACATGCATACGAGATCAACATACAAGGGCAATGGAACAACATGGCAAACCGTAAAAGAGCAATCTAACATAAAATATACTGAAGTTTTTATGTGAGTTTAAAGTCTGATAACTTCAAATGTACTTATCAGTACTTTGACATACCACCACAGTTTGCCAAGGGTTGCACATGAATCTAAAAGAATGGTAATTAGCAGAAGCAGAAGATAATAATTATGAAAATAAATTAAAATTAAATCCTATAAAAATATTGTGACTGTTTGATATGAATACCAACTAATTACACCTGCTGACCTGACTTCAGTAATCTCCAGGGGTTGTGCACAGTCAGAAGCTTAAATATTTAAAAAATAAAATTGATTCTGCAATGGAGATGGAGCCCATCCAAAGAAGCTAAAGCTGTGGAGTTTTGGACCGGTTGCAGACAAGCACAAGCAAACAGTTTGTAATATTACAGACATTGTATGACAGTGTGGACAACATGAATTCAAGGATCTATTTATCAGAGTCTGTAAATTAGAGAAAGGACTTGACATTGGTATGAAAAAAACACTGGCTCTGCCAACTTTGTTCTGATTGCTTTTTTGGAAAAAAAGAAAAGCATTTTCTGCAACGGCTCTTTTGAAAATGTAAAAAGAACTGGACCCATGCTGATGGACTTTAGAGGGTTTTTAATATAATATCTGGCATGATTGTTTTGTCAATTTATTTGCAAATATGATATTAAATTTCCTTACATTTTCTCTTAAGTACAGATGAAGTACTGTAGACTCTGATAGCTAATTTGATCTCCAGGAAACAGCAGATTTAAATTCATTTATGTGCTGCTGTGGCCCTTTAGCACTGCTGATATTTTAATTGTGTAGTATCTTAAGACACTAAAGAAGATAGATATCCATGTCTATTGAGCTATTAAAGCAACATTTCTAAAAACTTATTTGTTACTCCCAACCATTTGGGAAGTTTAAAAAAAAAACAGTGAAGAGTTTTAAATTCAGGTGTGCAGATGGATCTGCTGTTAAGACTTGTCCAAAGGTCTCGTATTTGCATAATATGCTGTATAAATATTGATAGATTTGCATAAAGTGATGTATTAAATAGAAAAAGAAAACCTCACTTCTTTAAAGAATCACAATTGTGAGTTTGTTTTGTCAGACTAAAGGGTCTCAGTTATGCTGTCGAATACTATGACTTTTTCACTAAACAAAAAGTGGGCATGTCGACCATATGTGCTAAGCTGACATCTTAGGTCTAGCTTTAAACAAAAGATTTAAGTACAATCAGCAAATTACTGCCCCTATTCAGGTAGTTTCAGGAAACTGGTAGCAATAGCTTTTTTTTTTTTTTTTAAAGAAAATTAAGCTGCTTCTCTATGAGGCAAATTTTTTTGTTTCTTAAAAAAGTAATCTCCGTGACCTGGTGTTTATGAAATGTCATTCTTTCTTTAATTCTAAAGAAATTTTCTTGGCTATTTTTATATTCAGAATAATCTGCATAAAAAACTAGACAACTCTTAGATAGGTAATTTGATGCTGAAATACAAGATTTTGATTATGTATTTTAGGTAAAGTTTAGTGACACAAATGCTAACTTAGCCCACTGATGAGCTTCCTTATCTGCAAGGGAATAATTAAAGAAAGGGACAATTTCCTACACAGAGTTTCATAATATAGGATAGGGTAGGAGTAATACAGCAACTTGCTACCTTCTGGTTTATGAAATAAGCCATGCCAAAAATTACTCTGAGTTCATCCATCAACTGTGAGGCCAGAAGACGCACATGAAGCTGCAATGTGTTGAAGTTTCATTTTTACTTTCCCAGACAGTTAGTAATGTAATCAATAGACGTCTGGGTGTTTTATTTATTTATTTAGGACAATATTGAACCTCTGCTATTGCATAAAACCCAATCATGTCTAGAGGGTAGAACCAGTAGGTGCTCATTCTGTTTACAAATTAAATATGTTGTGCTATGAAGTAAACACTGATACTCTCGAGAAAGAAAACAGGGAAATCATCACTCAAGGTTTTGCCAAAGTATAAAGTGACAGAGACGTTTTTCTTCTGCGAAAATATGAAAGCCAGATAGTTTACATCTTTCCAAAAGTTTGGGAACCATCTTAGGAACTATTGCTTAAGATAGCATGTTTAGAAGCATGTTATTGAATTAAAATGTGTTGCACAATGTGAGAATTGTTTTTTTGTAATCTGCCTTGAGATGAGATTTGTTGCTAATTGGCACTATGTAAATAAACTGAACTGAAATGGAAGGGGTATTTTGTAGCAAATAGACAATCTCAATAAAGCATAATAAATGTATGTGTCTCTATTTGTGGAGCAAATGTCAGTTCACGAGAGTATGTTGCATATTTTATGACATGACATGACCTCAGACTGTCGGCCCTCTTGGTTGTGAATCATTCTCTACAATTTTTTTTCCTCCAATCCATTAGTATGCTAAACCCAGATACCCATTTGTGGCTTACCACCCTTCTAGAATATATAGATATCATCTGATATCAAATCAGCAGTCTTCACTAAAATACTTTGCATCTAATTTTCAAACTTTAAAAGAAACTGAATTTTAATTATATGCATTTAATCCATCTCACGTTTACTACTGAAATTAAGTTACTAAAATAAATGACCAAAACTTTTCTTTTCAGACAACATCCTGTTTTACTCAGATGCAACTAAAGTTGAATTTATGTTACTTACCAAATGCTTACTTACCAAAGGAGCATATTCATTGAAATTAGGTGAAGTCAGTCAAAATTGCAGAACACTAGTCTCAAACTCCAATTATAAGTAAATGGTAAATTTATATCCAGACATACTCACAATAGATTCATTGATTTCGCTCTAAATTAATTTCATACTCTATTTAGCATTAACTTTATTTTTGACCTTTCCCTTAACTTGCTTATTTATTATGTGTTTTGTTGCAAAAGATTTTCAAGGATGGGGATAGTATTTCAGGTCTTGGCGACAGGATCTCTAACTCCACAGAATTTGGACTCATGACAGACAGTACTCCACACCCCCAAACCAACTCCTGCATCAGTGATGGTGAATTCTTAAATGGAGTCAGAGATGACTGACAGGGTTTGATGTTGTCAAGGATTTTGCTATACTGGAATGCTGACCAGGTTGTTTTGCCACAGAATTTGGAGTTGTGTCTGCAGTTGCTGTCTATATTTCTCGCGTTATAAATGCATTACAGAAATTTCATGAAGTTATCAGCAGCCATGTTGTGAAACAACTGGATTGAAGAGAAAAGTCTTGACATTTTAGTCATGGTCTCTCAGTAAGATAGCACACATCACCTGGTTAGAGCTTGGGGAAGAACGGCTTGAGAAATTTAAGTTTATTAGGTTCTTAGTCATAACTAAGGTAAACTTTTGTATAGCTGTGGCTCTTCTCCCTGTGTGTAGTGATCCGATCATGAACACAAGTCACAGAGGTGAACTTCTCAAGTCTGGCCTGACCCTTTGGGAGAACGGAGAAGCTTAGTCATTCTTCAGAGGCAACACAGAGCCACAGCTTCTCTGCATGAAAAGAAGCAAATACAGCTTGTTCAGGCTAGTGTTAAATATGCCTTGTAGGTAGCCTTTTGGTGAGGTAGTCTTTGCACGTCTTGCTGTGGGGAGACCCCTGGTCAAAGTCAGAAAAACCTGAAGAGATTGTGTGTCTGGAGTGACTTCTAGGTATCTCAGTGTCCCCTCGGAAAACCTGGAGTATATATGAAGAAAGACGCAGCTCTGAGCTCTGCTTGTACAGTTGGCTCTGAAAAATATCATGTGATAAAATAATGGCATCATTGGAAAAGTTTATTTTTGTAGTAGTAGTAGTAGTAGTAGTAGTACTTTAAATCCTGCATAGCTGGGGTTACTTGCTTTATTTAAACATTTTTCTATAAATTCACATATAAGTTGCTGTTTGATTCTTTTTTATCTGAAATCTACAAGATATGTACAGATACAGTAATATAAGTCCTGTCAAAATGAACATATGATGATGAATCAAATAAATAAAAAAAAATCATATTAAAAAAATATTGAGATAGATTTTAGAAAAGATTTGTTAAACACGACAAAGATCATTATTACCTTCTATAATTTACTCTAATTTCACACATCACCATGCAAACATATTTCTCATTACCTCCAGGGCATCTCCCCATATATTTGAAAGTCATCATAAAAAGACAACACAGCAAAGTGGAAAATTGCTTTCTAGTTGTTTGTTACATGAAATAGGCCTTTAATACCATAGTAGTTAACCCAGCTTTCTTTTAGAATGAAAGAAAGCCACAACGTTTAAAAAGAAGAAAAGGAAGATAAAATAAAAAAGAATATGGCATGCATAGCCGATAATATCTTATGGTCCTCCATCAAATTTATCTCAGGCATAGGCAATCAGAGCAATCAAATACATGATCTTAATTAATGTACTTATGCATGAGTCTCCAGTGGTTTTATTCATTAATTATTTTAAGAATAATAAGATTGAACTGACAAACACATTAACAATATACTCAAAGATCGCTTTGAATTCTCAAATGTTATTTAAATACCTTTCAAGACAAATTATGTTAATATATTTTACAAAAAAAACAACTTAATCTAGCCTCTGAGATTACAACAACAAACTTTGATTGTAGATGTAATGTAATTTCGTCACTAACATGTTTGGGGGATGGAGTGATTTTATTACCCCATTCATCTTAATTGATCTGAAATTTAGTCTGAGGACATTTAATATGCTATGTAATACAGAATGCTACACATAAATTAAATTCAAACATTGAAATGAACTCACACCGTAGATTTTATTGCTGCAGCTGGGTCTGTTACAGAAAAAAACATTTTAACGGAATAAATGAAAAAAAAGGTTGCTTTCTATCTTCAGTATTAACTGGGTCTTCAGAAAACAAATCTTCAGCCACATAACCATTTTCTTCTATGTCACATCGTCTGCAATGAGATACAGCATCATATTTTATTTTATTACACAATGCAGCTTTTCTATTTTTCTGCTCTCTCGGTATAAAGAGTAATCTTCTCTCCAGAATAGATATTTACTCCAGCGGAGCAAAGCCAGACAGCGAGCATGTGTTTGTGTGCTGCTCAGTGATATCTGAGATGAGAAACTTGACTCTCACCAATCTCACACTAAACACAGTTCAGCCTCATTTTCCCAGCAGCACATGAACTCCAAGCTCAGCACACAAGCCAGCCCAAAGCAGCTCCCCAATTTTAACCTGTGCACTCAGGAAGTCCTCGATAAGTTTTCTGGGGTGTGCAAGAAATGTGTTTGGAATCCTTGTGTCTGGAATGTATTTCAAATATACATCATGCACTCATGTTGAGCACAAACACAACATTCCTTTGATCTAATGGACTGAATACACATGAAAAATGACACTGATGTTTGCTGTAATAGAGATAAATTGAAGTGATATGGGGGTGGAATAGGAACTGTTCATCTTCTGTCCTTTAATTTGAAAACCACCCATGTGGTTCCGATATATATTGATTTATAATGTACCTCTTTCATTGTATATGACATTTGTTACTGAAGCTATTGTTGCTTGGTGTGAGCAGGAGATGACAAAGTACTGATTTTCATTTGCAGTATATTTTTGAAACAGTGTCTAATAATTATAATAGGATAGTCCTGTATTAATGACAACCGAAAAATTTTACTGTACAGGACTGATATTGCTGTCAGTCCTGTACAGTGAAATGAGTTCACAGTATTATGAGAGTCATTTATAAAACACTTAAAGTTAGGACATTTTTCTGCTGTCTCTTTGATGGTGTGAGATTTTAAAGTTAACTCACTGCTGCTTTAAAGCCACTAAGGGTATTCACAGTAACAGCTAACTCATGTATGGGTTAGCTGGCTTGAGATTGTGACGAACAAATTACAGATTGTGTATTGGTGTGACCTGCTGGCTGGTAGATCAAGGGCAAAAACACAACAAGACTATTTCATTTTACTAAGTTGTGCATATTGTTTAATGCCATTAACACACAGGGCATCTTGTGTAGCTCTTTAAAATTCAGATGAGACTGATTTCTTTGTAGCAGAAACAGCTTTAAGTAGAATGAAACTGATAAGGCATTATAACCCAATAATGCATTTTACCATTTGGTAAAGTCCATTCTATAATAGATTTTGCTGAGTTCCACTGCATGGTTATCTGATGCTGTCTTGATTTTTGACAGCTTAAAAGTGTGTAGGAGCGTGGGCGGCTTTACTTGCAGAGAGAGCTTCAAAAAGAACCACACCTCACCCAGACGAGGTCTATTGCTTTTAGAAACTGTACTTGTGTGATGATAATAAAAAATATGGGCTTTTCAGCTGGGAAGTACTGTCTACCTTGTGGAATGATGAAATAATTACCTGTTTGGAAAAAAAATGCCATGCCTAAACTTAACTTCTGTAAGTGTTATCAAAGTGCTGCAGAAATGTTTGAGTGCCACAGAAACACTTCTGCTGTGATGATATTATCTCATCACAGCAATGAGATAATATCATTACTTAATCTCATGGTACATTATGCAAACACTTTTTCTGTGCTGATCAAGATTCACTCATTTCTCACTACAACTCTATAGTTGTAGTGAGTATGAGCGCACAGTTCGACCCATTTTCTAATTAATTCAGCAAAAATTATTTTACCCTTTCTCTGCACTCATAAATTGTATATAGAGAATATAATTTGCATCTCCAGCTAGTTAGGAGTCCATATTGAAAAAGGAGTGGTTGTTACTTGGAACTTTGCTCTGCCCTGATGTAGAGCATTGTTACATTTTTCTCACCATCTATGTGCACAAGCAGTATAATTTATGGAGACATAAAGGATGCACATTTTTCTTAGATGTGACAGAACTACAAAGTTTCAAGAAATGCATTTTACTTTTTCATGTGTTGACCACAAAATGTGTTTTTAGAAATAAACTACTACAAACAAGCAACATAAAGCATGTTTTGTTTGGGTCTCTAATGATATTCTTATGTCATAGTTTTATTTAGGCTAGTAAACAAATAAACCCTGAACACTATTTTAACCTTATGTTTGCTGCTATTTAGTTCAAATATAATCATTGCAGATCATTATTGCAATTGTTTACCAACTGACTATAAAAACAATTCTGGTTCGGTTAAGTATAATGGCCAATCTCATTACTGTAAAATTACTAGAGTGATTTTAGAAGCCCAATAAAGTGTTTCTGTGGCATCCACTGAGTTTAAGGCCTTACAACCAGGGAGTTATTGTTCAACACCTAAAAAGGATGGTTTTTAGATGAAGCGCTTAAAAATAGTCCGAGGATGAAAGTTTTAATCTTCTGCAGCTGTGAATTAAAGCATGTTTCTTTATCTGTTGCTCTAATAGCATCCCAATAAGCAGTCTATATAGACAGTATAAACCTACACCTTTACCATATTGCCCAATAGGTGTGTTCCTCTGCAGCACTACTTGTACTCTTGAGCTATGCTGCAATTATCCTCAAAGCTACAGTATATTTAATGTTCTTGCAGTTCTCTTTTCCCCAAGGTGTCAAATGAAAAGGAATATTATTGTTCCGAGCTATTAGGAGAGCAGAGACTGGTTGACAATGAAGGACTCAAGAGAGCAGACTACCAGTCTCTAAAGCAACTGATATTTTTAGAGGAGGATTGCAGATATAGCTCAGACATTAAGAGCAGTTTAGGACAAAATAAGTGTGTTTTCCACATTAGCAAGAAGTTCCGGGAAAGAGGCTACACATGTGACTGCATGTAATCTGCTTAAGAAAATTAACTGGCCATTGTCAGATCATATAATAATAAAAAAAACAAAAAACGCTACATTATGTATTAAAATAGTGATTACAATTACATCTGCGGAACAAGCAACATCAACTGAACAAACATGTTTATGGTAGAACAGGTCAGGTTTCTTCACTGCTGTTTTAAAATAAATTTGATTTGTCAGCAATAGTTTCCAGAGTTACATCAAATTGAATCATATTTATCAAAATAAAGCAAATTACTACCAAATACCATCATAGAGCTATCCTGAAAAGGTGACTACTTTACTGGAGCTGTTGTAAACAAATATTTTTGTAATCAAATAATCTATCAATTATTCTTACGATTAATCACGTAATCGGATAAAAAAAATAAATCAAATAAAATATTGGTAAATCTGTAACACCGGTGTTACTATCGGATATCAATATCAGTCCAATTTTTCATATTTGAGCTTCCCTAACAGTTACTTTTCTGTAGTTTAGAAAATTAACCTGTAGCAATCATAGCTCACTTTCTAAGGTAACGTGAAGAAAAGTTATACCAAGATCTGAAATTATATTCCATTTAATAATAAAGAGGCAGGCTCACAAATACGCTTATAAAAAATGTCTATAGTCCAGCTTTTAGCTGCATACAAGATTAAATATATGTTTTAAATTTAACCCTGCTTCTGGTTAGGTTAACCAGAAACAGGTGATTAAACTTATTCTGAGGGAATAATTACAATTACAAACTCACTTGGTTTCTCTTCAAAGAGAAAAACATTGTAAATCGCAGATTACTGGATTAATTTTATTGCTCTTTGAATTACCTCTCAAGTGTTGTGGCTATTTGTTTATGTGCATGCACATGTATTTGCATGTGATCTGATTACTGATGGTGGATTTTAATGCCAGGTGTGAATGGGTGTGCGTAGCAAGGTCTACATTAGCTGACTCAGCCATGCCACATGTTAATGTCAGGTCTGAGCAGGGGCTCTGTGCTGCTTTGTTGTTTGCTCATTTTACAGCCCTGGTGGAACAATGCAATCTATCAGGGATCTTTAGCCTTTTTAGTGCTACTTCTTACAATTAGAAATTGAAAGTGTTCTTTGTAATTTTTCTGTAAACACCACACCCTCAAAAATAGCAACTGGTTCTTGGTATTATGTAAGTAAAATGTGGCTGTTCTGAATTTAAGCAGCTATCACATAGCCTTAACATTCTTCAGTAATTGTAAATGCTAATTACCGTTCATATAACTCTTATTTTCCCTTCTTCATTGTCAAGTCTCACCATAGTCAGTTAAGGTTGTCATGATAGTTCGAATGTGTGCGGGGAGTGGGAGTGCATGAGCTGTGGTCGATGTTCTGATGATGTCATTTGCAGCAACACTCAGCAATGAAGAACCTACAGGTTGTGATTTTGATGGACTCAAATAAACCCAAATTTTATTTCTTTTGTCTGAAAGACAGTTAAAAGCAGTTCCAGTGACTATAAAAAGTATTCATTCCTTTGAACAATTTACACCTTTATTGTTTTTTTACAGTTAAAGTGTTGTAAAAACACACTAATTGGTTAACAAAATGTGGCTTTTTTGACAAAAAAGTACAAAAAAACTATTTAGTGTTAAAGTGAAAACTGAGTTCTACATAATGACAAACAATAATAATAATAATAAAATAGCATTTTCCATTTTGTCTCAGTCATTAACATTTAAGCAGATGTGGAGATTTAATAAACACAGAGCATTAAATGTGGAGAGTTGTGGAAGCTATCCTTGTTTAAAGAAAGCAATTCTAGGAAAGACAAGGTAAAAAAAAAGCCCTGAGTTTTTAACTATATTATGAAAAATGTATTAATTTGGTTAAAAAAAGAAGAAAAAAAGACATCTTCAGACAGACATTGTTGATGTTATTGAAAGCAAATATTTAATGTAAAAACTTGTCTCTAGGCTCATCGAAACCCACTTAAACTGCTGGATGGTGACAATTTAGAATGGATTTGCATTACAAATTTCTACAAGTAAGGATCTAAACCATTAGACTCTAAGGCAGCTTTCACCAATAACTGATAGATGGAAATAGTAATAAAAAAGGCAACTCAAAGTTGGTGCAGGTGAAGATAAAGTTTCAGCTCAACAATCATGTTGAGGTTGTGAAGGACTCCAAAGTAGAGACTGACTTAAATAATGAATTAGCAGAACCTACAGGAACTGGGGGAAAAGCAGGTCATGCAGGAGAGGCAGTGTAACAGACAAGTCCAGCAAGAACCAAGGAAAAACCAGGAGATAAATACTGAGGCAAGGGAGGAAATTGATTAGGAAATTAATCAGAGGTACAGCTCTGTGGGAAGAAAAGCAGGGAAAGTACGAGAGGGAAACTGAACTTAGAGGCAAAAAAATAAAAAATAAAAACTAGGGGATAAAGACTAAGGCAGATCCAATAGAAATAAATCAAGATGTACAAACAGAACACAATGATAAACACAAAGGAAACAACTAATATGGCAGCACCTTCCTAACAGTAACAAACATGGAAAGATGAACTGAATATAGCAAGATAGATCGCATATAAATGAGCAACAGGGAAATGAACAAAAACAAAAACTTAAACCCAAATACCCCAAGGATCATGACAAACTCTTGTTTAGGGTACTTTAAATCCCACATGCGGGTTTAACATTCCCTAGTCCTTCTGATTTTCTCACCAGAGGATAAACAATGCTGCCGCCAGTTTTGTGTTCTATGTGAGAAAAGAGAAAAAGGAAGGGATGAGTGCTCTACTTCCATGCAGCAGATGTTGAGGGAATGGGGGACTAAAATACCAGTGAGGCAAACACATTGAATCGAGTGATTGATAGAGTTTCTGGGAACAGAGTTGCTGGTATGCTGCAGCTAAATTTCCCATGTGGTGTAATGACACAGAGAGGTAGACAGATAAACCTTTTTCCAGTTTTATCAAAGACTCCACAATCAACAGCACATGGTGTACATACATTAACTTTACTTCTCTTCAGTTCCACAGTGTGCTTTCACAGGTGCATGAACAATATCCTAAAACTATTGACCAACCATTAGCAATTTAGTAACTTTGCAACCCCTGTTTTCACAGATATTTGTTGCAGACATAGCAAAGAAATCAGATACTTCATCAGTTTTTCAGCACACAGGATAAGTGATACTACTGCGTCATTTTCTCAGCGTGTATTTAGCAGTTTTGAATTATGAAAACTGAAAAATTTTGAAATACAAACATTTTTGAAATGTAAATATTCTTCAAAAAGTCAGCTATATTTAAAATTAAAGATAACACCTTTTAAAATACATCAAGCAAGGCACTTTACATGAAAATAAGATCCAGTTTACATTAAGCTATTCTGAATTTGTGTAGTACAAATATATTTTCAAGAAATCATATTATTAAAAAGATTTAATAATTAAACACATTATTCATGAAGTAATTACACAGTCCTTGTTTACACAGACCAATGTTTTAAAGCCTTTATCTCTGTTAATTATAAGGATTTTCCACTACCAGCCAATGGAAACATGACATTTAAGATTGGAATATTACATCAGACAAATTAAAACAGCTTTTTCCATTAAAACAGCTTAATGGAGAAATGTGGACGTATTGAAAAATGCATATTATATATGTTTAATGTAAGCTGTTTCAATATTGACATGGAAAATTTAAATTTCAATAAGTAGTGCACACCCTTAAGAAGTAAACAGTCAATGGGAGCAATGGTTCATTCAGTGATTGACAGTACAGAAAAGATACCCAAGAACTAAACACAAACATAAACCTGTATAGTCAGAAAAGACTGAATGCATTTCTTCATTGAAGGAACTGCTAATCCATTAGACAACCAACTGGACACACATAATCCAGAAATATCACTTTTGACTAGTGACATGCACGACCACAAAAAACCTAAACACGCTGCCTTTCTGAGAAAGAAGTAGAACCTGTTTCTCAGAAGACATTTGAGGAAAAAAGAAAACATGATTCAATTTATTCATTGCACAGTCAGAACAATAGTGCAGGTCAGTGACTCAAGCAACTCACTGATTTAACTTGGACAGACTTTTTGTTCCTAGAAGCAAGGAAGCACAACACCACTGTTCATTTAATAGACTTCCCTACACTTTACTCATATTTCCCGTTTTCCAACTTAGACTCTGACCTTCTTTGTACAATGAGGCTGACTGCTTTGAACTGGACTAAAGCGTATTATTCCTGCAACGATTCCTCATTGGGCTAGCTTTTTGCAGAGCTGTGAGAGTGAATTTCATTATCATCCATACGTTTCTGTGGAATTTTGGCAGCATGACAAAACAGCTCTGTTGAAATGTTCCATCAGGAATTTAACAGCCTTTGCTTGGTTGCAACTATGGGATGTTTCATGTTATTGTGCATGCCAGTGCCAAAAAAAGTATGCCATTGGACACAACATTCCTAGAAATAAATAAACTGACTAGTTTTATCTGAAATTAAATATTTAAAATTAAATACATTCCATGTATTATTTTCTGGCTTGCTTTCAAGCTTATGTGCAATCAATAGACAAGGAGCAGAACTTAAAAGTTCACTGTAAACTATAGTTGTTGACATGAATAAAACTCAATTATTTGTGCAACAAGGAAAATGACAAAACAGAAAAATAAAAACAGATTGAAATTGGAGAAATGTATATACTTCCAAATGTTACAATGTTATGGAAGCTTTTATCAGACTTTAGTAGTAACTCAGGAAATCAAGATCCTCTGACAAGTCTGTAATGGAAATTAATGGGACGCATAAAAGCCTAATTGGACCATTTTGTCAGATGAAAGATTTTTATTACCTTACATCACTCATGTTGTGAAATATTGCACCTGCAAGTATTTATCAACGCAACTATCTTAAACAATTCCAAAATAAGAGCTTCTTTATGCAATACACCTGTTCAATTGATTATTAACACAAATAGTGAGTCGTCCTATAAAATGGCAGCATTTAGGGATCTATAGTCATATTCAGTAAAGTAAAATTTGCATACCGATGAAGCTTTTTTGTCAAATTAAATGCATCTTTTGAAAATAATTTTTAAGCAGGTATTTATAATTAAGTTTTTTGTATTTTATATAAATGGTAAATAGCCTTCACTTGAACATTGCCTTATCAAGTCCAGAAGGTCCCAGTGCTTTCCACTATATTATATATATATACCGTATATATATATATATATATATATATATATATATGTATATATATATATAAATATATATATACATATATATATATATGTATATATATATACACCGTATATATATATATATAAAATAACTTTTTAATAATATTCTAAATTATTGAAAATGACTATATATGTTGAGAAGATGAGTTGCTGAAGTTCACACAAAGCATCAGAAAAGGCAAAACCAAAAAAAAAAGGATTTTTGTGAAAATGACAATTGCATGGTTGTTGGTGCCTAATATGCAGCTAAGCACTTTAGAATCTGTTAATTTAGTGTGTTTTTCACACACAACCATTCAGGTTTGATGAAAATGGCCAGAGAAAGACAGAATATTAATTTGGTGGTGATTTTGTATATGGAAATGTTTTACTGGTGTCATATGTTAGGACAGAATGGTAAGACTGGCTGGTTTGAGGTGACTGTAAGACAACAGTTGCTGCAATAGCCATTTCTCATAGTGAGGTATGCAAAATATTATCTCAGAATGCACAACACATCAAATTTAGCAGAAGACAACACCAGATGCCACTCCTGTCAGCTAAGAACTAAGGGAATAATTCACACTGGCTCAATTAAATTTGACAATAACAGATTGGAAAAAATGTTGAGCATTGTTCAAACACCACAGGCATCCCGAGTGTTGTTGCTGACCATGTCCAACCATTTTGACCACAGTACATTTATCTCCTGAATTTTTCTTCAAGCAGGATGATGACCCATATCACTCAATACAATAGCCAGTGGGCGCAGATTTATTTGTGCTGTTAAACAATATAAAGGCAACACTTTAGTGCAAAGGATATCCATAGGAGAAAATATACTCCCACAAAAAACTCATTACATGAAATAATGGGGAGTCAATTTTTCAATTCCTCAATCTTTTAAATGTCACAAAATCTGTTTTCTTTTTTCCAATTAGGCGGACTGTGCATATCCCAGTCAGTGAAAATCCCACGTGAACCAAGAGTTGGAGAGTTCGACAAGATCATTCACCGGCTAAGTGAGAACACCAACGCTCGAGTGGTTATTATCTTTGCCAATGAGGACGACATCAGGTGAGAAAAGTGAAGAGTGTAAAAGTGTTCTGTTGATTACTGTTGTTCTGTTGATTAACATGTTGATTATATCCTTACAAGTTTGCTATTGTTGGATACTCTCAACATACTGTCAATTTATAACTAGTACTTAAAACCAGTTGCTTTATATTAAATACCATTTACATCTGCACCATTCTCTGTCGAATGGTGCTTAAGATTTTTAAAGGTTTTACTTGGAAAAGGATTTACTTGAAAATCTTTTAAAGTAAATATAGTAATATTAAGTACTCATTAGAGTGCAAATTCTATTTCTATTATATTTATATTATAATTGCATGTCTTATCTGTGTTAAATTAAAAAATGCATGACTATAGTGGCAATTATTATCTAACCTTTAAAAAAATCTTAAAAAGGCAATGATTGTTTTGTTCACATGCAGCACTGTTTTTTTAGAGGAGAATATTTCCTCTAAGGCAGACATATTCTAAGGAAGAAATATTTCCTCTAAGGAAGAAATATTCTCCTCCTTAGCCAACATTAGCCAACATGTTAGCTAATGTTGGCTTTAGCTAACATTGTCTTTCCGGTTCCTGGAGGGCCAACCATTAGTACGCCCTTCCATGTTCGACAAATTCCTTTGAAAAAGTCAGGCATCCACATGGACAGCACTACATCTTCTCTCAAAAGCTTCTTAGCATCTTCCAAATCAGCAATATCATGCAAGTGTACATTAGGATTGCGGGAGACGATGTCTCTCTCTAGTGAGTCTACAGTTAGTAGGTCAGCATATACGCTATGGAAGTGAGCAGAGATGTTGATGTCGGGGTCAGAAGTCCCACTGCTCACTGACTTAAGCCAGTCCTGATAACAGGTAATAGGCTGGATATACAGTAATTACCAAAGGCCAGTGGGATCACAGAGCAGCATGACTGCATTATCCTTGAGATCAGAGTGACCATCCAACATCTTAATGATCTCAAAAATCTGCACAAGGAAAGACGAGACTGAGTTATGACAAGAGAGTCCAGTACAATCAAACAAATGCATGCATATGCTGTTTTGTTTTGGTGTTAGGAGAAAACTAAATATGGTATCTGAAACAACTTTTCCCCCCTCACATTAAATTACACAACATTTTCTTGTTACAGGCAAGAGTTCAAAAATTATTCATATTTGCTAAATGCTAGATTAATTGGATGCAAAAATATTTTTTTTGTTATTTTTTCATGTTCAGAGGTAAAATGAAATTGCTATGACTTTAAATGACTTGACTTATGCCAGTTTAATTCACAATATTTAAATCAACTAAAGACACATTGAGACACATGTGCATTGCTGCTTCCTAGTGTGACATCATCCATCCATCCATCCATTTTCTAACACCCTTGTCCCTATAGTGGGGTCAGGAGGTGCTGGTGTCTATCTCCAGCTACGTTCCGGGCGAGAGGCGGGGTACACCCTGGACAGGTCGCCAGTCTGTCGCAGGGCGCGTGACATCATCAATAAATAAAAATAAAACGGGAGACATATCAGGAACATTGTTTTATAAACCCGCGAGACTGCTATATCCTTGAGTAAAATTTCTATATGGCCACGGGTGACCAAAGATGACACAGTCTGTCCTTTCTATCCATAATAGAGAGGGAGAAGAGGGACTCTGTGTCTCAAAGCTTAACTTTGATGAAATAGCTGAACCAACTTTAAAACACAGTTGCAGGTAGAATTTGTTAAAGAAAGTCATTTTGCACAGGAAAACAAGCTCTCAAACAATATGGGCTAATCAGCCATTACTCCTAATGCAAAACATAAACAGATTACAGTTTAAATTTTTTTCAGGTGTGTGTTAAGTGCAGAGTAATAGCATTAAGTTGTTTGGGTTTTCTTCTGTAGGAGGGGTTGGTGCACTTAACAAGATATATGGTATCATGAAGAAAGAACATTATGATG
The DNA here is from genome assembly GCA_903066825.1 of Alfaro cultratus. Classification (NCBI taxonomy): domain Eukaryota; kingdom Metazoa; phylum Chordata; class Actinopteri; order Cyprinodontiformes; family Poeciliidae; genus Alfaro; species Alfaro cultratus. The sequence goes on along the minus strand of CAEFZX010023596.1, from coordinate 86,742 downwards.
AAAGACTGAAGTAGCATCTTAGGACATCAGCCAGGAAGGCGAGTCATGGGCCTAAATTTCAACAAGCTATTGTAACAACACCAAAACCTTTCATCCAACTCATGCAAATTAAAGGACAATTCCTCCAAATACAAAAATAAACTTATGACTTTGAGAAGACTTTGTAAATGTCCATGGATAGGTGACATTTGATCCAATTTTAAAGGGATTTTGTGTCTCACTTGCTTTTGAATCAAAAAAGCAGGAGTGCCCTGACTAGTATTACATGTTATGTTCTACAGCCATAATGTGTGGCTTCTTTAAAGCTTTTTCATTCCGTGTTAAAAATCACTCTGAAGAGTTTGTATTGTAAGTTGTAATATTCACATATTTTTAATAATTAAATGGCGCCAGATTCCCCTAGTACAAGAACACACAGCACCAGCTGCCTCTTTTTTTTAATCATAAGATCTGCTCCTGATCCAGAAGGGTTAGAGATGTTTTCAGTTAAGTCTCAGAACATAAATGTTGTGAAATATTCTAACATAACTTATTTAAACCCCTAAAAATATCACTTTGACTGTGGGATTTACTCCCTCTTTCAAAAACAGATGGCTATAAGCATACATAAATGATTTAAAATCTATTACAATTAAAGTTGAGAAGGTATGGCTTGTACATAAGTTAAAATTGGGATTATTGAATAAGAATGCTGAAAAATGTTATTTAAAACACTTCAACCATCCTGTAAACTCAAAAAATTAAAACGCACTGTCACAAATTTTGTTAGAAATTGTTTTTCATTTGTTTGTGCTGGACAAAAAACAGTGGGGATGGTAAAGGGCAAAGAGTAGGCCCAGAAACACGTTTGTTTTGTCTTGCTTTTTTAAAACAATATCAATGCAATGTTTCACATGCTAAATCTTTTTGGTTTTGTTTAACATTTCGATCAGAAACATTCTTCATTAAACATTTACAGCAGAGCCTGCTATCTGTTCCTAATATTTATTATTTACAATAAGCTTAAAGCTAAATCTAATAAGGTTTGATTATGCTAAAACCACCATAATGGATGCTTTTAAATTTTAGTTCTTTGTCATTCAAATTCTACTTGAACTATCCATGTCAAGCAACAAGCTGCATAGGACCTGTAATATACAACATAGAGCATTTTAACAGGCCAATGGCTTTTTTTACAGTTTTGCTGTATGTGGAATCTAGTATTAGACTCTATTCATCTGTCTATCCAACCATGCCTGTTGCAAGTTGCTCACATTTATACCTAAATACAATATATACAGTATATTAAAACATTTATTTGTTTTCTGTTCCATCCCACAGGCGCCTACTTCAAGCAGCTAAAAAAGCCAATCAGACAGGTCATTTCATCTGGGTAGGTTCCGATAGCTGGGGTTCCAAAGGCGCTCCAATCCTGAACCAAGAGGAAATGGCAGAAGGTGCTGTTACCATCCTACCAAAACGCCAGTCCATTAAAGGTATTCCCTTGTGACTGGCGCTGCAGTGGCGTCATGAATTTTTGGTAGTTTCAAATCATATTTAAAATAAACTTGATGAGCCATAGAGCAACTTCAAAGAATATGAATATGTCTTCTACTCTAATTTGAAGTTCATGGCTTCTGGAAAACCTTCTTCAACTCGTCCTTATTCATGGTTTCCCCTTTAGGTGCATTTTGAAGTTTTGCCAATGTTGCTGTCTGGCTCACAGACTCTAGTTCAAAGGAGAGAGTGGAGAAAATTAAATAAATTAAATATGCCAACATTAATACCTGACACAAAAGTGCTAAGAGGTTTTTAATGTATTTTATAATAAACTTACATGAAATAATTTGTTTTTGTGCTTTGGAAAGAAATAAAAAAAACAACTTTCTAATTCTTATGACTTTCAGGTTTTGATCGGTACTTCATCAGCCGAACATTAGAGAACAACAGACGGAATATCTGGTTTGCAGAGTTTTGGGAGAACAACTTCCAGTGCAAGCTTAGTCGACATGCTGTGAAGAAAGGATCTGGCATCAAAAAGTGTACAAGTGAGTTTTCAATGAATGGAAAAGAAGCCTCTTGGTCAATGTGGAGCACTCAATCAATAACCAAGTATACAGCTTGGCTGTGTCATGAATACATTATGCTTATGTGGGTTTGTGTCAAAGTTTGTGCCTCCGCTTTGGATGCATGTTTTTTTATTTCTTATCGGGGGGAATAGTCACACTCTTCTAATATAGCAGAAAATATAATTTATGCAAATAAGTGAATGGGGACGTCTAATTCTGTAAGAGAAATTAATGCTCTTAATATATGTGTTGACTCTATATTTGCAGTGCACAGCAGCAATCACAAAAGTAGGCCCCTGCTTGCAGTGAAAACAATCAATAGCACATCAAGTCAGCTCATTAGAAATAAACTTTTTCGTCATTAAAATCATTAGATTCTTCAGGCTTGTCTCTTATCTCGTAGTGCTTTGCAAGATTGCATTTCTAATATTTCAAGGCATATACATTTTACGTCTGTGCATTTTTTTCTTAAAGTGTTATACAGGGCTATAGTACAGAATCAGAACAAAAATTAACAGGAAAAATAGACATTGTAAATTTTTTAAGCTTTCCTCTGCTTTAGCTAAAACAAATCCTCATAACTTGGTCCATATTTTGTGACTAGAAGAAAAGGACCAGAGATTGTTCGATTATTTTAAACTTTTCCAAGATTTCTCTGACATTTGGTGTGTTTACAACCAAGACTAACACTCTGAATTCCCTCCAAAAGATTAAGGTCCTGATCCCATTTAACCCTTCTGCCCTACAGCTTTGTCCTATCCCTTGATTTTGCACGTTCATGCCAAATCTAGGGCTTTCCGGATTCTTTCTTGGGAAGAGAATGATCGAGCAAACTGATAGATCAACAGAAGCACAAACAGGCACATTCACCACTACTGCTTATGAAAAACATTTATGTTATTCATAAAGTGAACCACAATCGCAATTACAGTCATCATACTAGCTATTCAAACGTATGCCATACATGATTTTGCATACCTTAAAGTAAGTTTTAGGATCCCGAAATGAAAATTTATGTAGTGCAACAGCCCTACAGCTGCTGCTGCACATGGATTATAACATCCATTAGATGCACATCAGACAATAAAATATGGACACAGCTGCTTCTCAAAACCCATAAAATTAAACTCCAGTTTCTTCACTGTCTCAAGCGCAGTAGCACAGACCTCTACATGACACAAATTTATTGCTACCTCTTAATAGAGGCGTCTCTCGTCAGGATGCCACTTAGGTGCCTTTCTTCAGAGGTATTAATGTATTGTCAAACTACTTCTTTACTTGAATCATGGCTGGGGGTGAATTAGACTTATTTGAATAAAATATGGACCAAACTGGATGCTGGAAATATATTGAACCTCTTGGTCTCGCAAAGTGGACTGATATAAAATGTGTCATAAACTTGTCGCTTTAAAAATGAAATACGTGAATAGATTTTACTGCGTGCAGAAACTTTTAACTACAATCATTTTGTCTGAGTAAACTGTGTGGAAACAAATAATGCATTCTTGTATTGTCTCCAAAGGAACCAGAACTTTCAACAAGGACATAAAAAAAAAAGGTTGCCTACGGCTTTCTTGCACAAAGGTTTGGGATGCTCAGTCTAGAATGAAAATGTGATCTGCTAGAAAGTTGCCCTGCAAGAGTCTTCTCCATCACTGCTAATGAAGCCTTTTAGTCAATAATAACAAACAATTTTATGCGTGTCAGAGTAGCTTTCTCCATATTTTTAAGGATTAACCAATCATTATTTCCACTAATTAGTAGCAAGTGAACAAAAGGTTAACCATTAAGTATTGGATTGTCAACTTGCTTCACATTGTGTCCAATGACCAACACAAAGTAATACCTTCAGCAACCCTTACTATCAGGAGAGCACTTAATTTGTGAATGATTTTTGTATTTATCAGTAGTCATGGTGTCTGCTCTTGAACTAAATTGCTGCTGCCCTTTTCTTCCTCTGAGAAGCCTCCTGGGCATAATAAAATTTTAAGAGCAAAGGGTACAATGATTCTTCTCAGAGCTCTTTGCAAGTTCTCTTCCTCTACTCTGCTTTGTTCTATTTGAAAGCACAGTAATTTCTTCTTCCCCTCCGTCAAGGCACATAAATTCTGGTTGGTATATGATTCAAAACAATGCAAGAGAGGACAGCATGTACCTCAATTCCTCAAATTCACCATTCAGCATTCTTGTGTTTTGAACTCTTGGTGTATATTGAGCAAATTTCTGAAATTCCAAAGTACAAGTTGTCAAGGTTTATCTGTACAGTATTTATTAATAGTAAAGTGAAATGGGTGAACAAATATTATTGCTTTTTCATTTTTATATTGGAGCTTTACAGTTAGGATTCACTTTACAGGTAAAATTTATATCATATAGGTTATTACGTCCTCTAAGCCAAGGAATAAAGTGCATCATTGTGTGAAGAAAAAGCAGTGGAGATGTATAATTCATATCTTAATACATCTCCCAGGGTTCCTTTTATCTATGCAAGGACAAGACTTGTGCAATAGATCTACATTTTCTCCTCCATTCTGGAGGTCACTGTGCTCATAGACTTTAACTAGTACATATGCCTCAACCTAATTTTTCCCAACTTTAAACCGTGATATGACAGTTGGAATGGATCAGATTTCTTTATTTCTGACTATCTAGAAACCTTGACAAACTTAGACCTTATAATTCCTCTCATCACATTTAGTTGTCTTCATCCGTACACCTATTTTATTTAAAAGATGTTACTGTTTAACTCTGCATCTTTTTCATTTTCAGATTTCTTTAGTTTTTTCATGTCACTGCTCTTATTTTTAGGGTGTCTGCTATTGTAATTTAGCTTATCTTGCACATTGTATGGCCTGCAGAAAGCACTTTGAGTAGAGCAGCTTGAGTAGTTCAAAAGTAATATGCACATTTTGGTGAATTCAACCAAGTAGGGCCGCTCCATCAGGTAACACCTGCATATTATAATGTCATCCACTTGACAAGCTTTGACTCAGTCAATAATTGTTCTCTCCTAAATGTTGGAGATTTTCCAATCTCATTGAGTCTTTATTTAACTAATTTCATGAATTAACACATTTTTAAGTCTTTTATTGCCGATGACAAAAGCAAGTCGGTATTTTCTTCTCCATGTCAAATCTGATGACACATTTTTACTGTCTTCTTGACTCAGTACTCACATTTATGCTCAGTTAACAATACAGGTTTAGCATTGAACTAACATGAAGAATAATCTTTTTTTTCTATGTTTAACAGCATAGCCTCATCTCTGTCTATTAATCACAGTGGAGTGTGTTTGCCAGCAGTATCTATCTGCAATGTATGTTTCCTTTAAGACCAACTTTGGGTCAATTAATTCATTTGAAAGGCCTAGAAAGTCTTCCAGGAAATTAAGCATTCACCTGCAGGACATTTTAAATAAATCAATTAATTCATTTTTGCAAGATGCCTTTAGGTTAGAAGTTTTTAAATGATTCTTCTTAGAAAATTTGTAAACAGCTTTAAGACTTGCAGTTTCTTGTTAAATTTGCTGTGCAGTTTTAAAGTATAATGTTGAAGCTGTTAAGGCTTAACACACAGCAGTGATAAAAAATAAAATAAGACCCTCCAAATGCACCAAAAATAAAAAATGCTTATTATATCTAAAGATCTATAAGGCCAACACATGCAATGGGCACAAATATGTGACAACAGACCAACAAACAATGATTCATACAATTATGGTGGCAATAATTGTAAGACTAATACTACAAAAGACTAGGATTTACTTGTTGTGACATCACAATCACATGATCAAAATGTTAAATCAAAAGTTTGGAAACCTTACATATTACTGTCCATTCCCAGAACTTAGAAGTTACTATACAAAAATTAGGTACGTTCCGGAAATTTAATGGTTAGTTTCTGAAACCTACCAAGTACTTTTCAAAAATTTTTATGGATTTACTGCAAACTTGTCCAGAACTTGTCACAATCTAGCACCACAATACATGAAAGATTTGCTGTTCTTGTATCAACCTTCCAGACCCCTCAGATCTTTTGGTTCTGGTCTGCTCTGCATCCCCAGAACCAGAACCAAACGAGGAGAAGCAGCATTCAACTTCTGTGCACTATAATTTGGAACAAACTTCCAGAAAACTGTAAAACAGCTGAAACACTGAGTGCCTTTAAATCTCGACTAAAAACCCACCTGTTTAGAATTGTATTCGAAACTTAATCAATTACGAATTTACCGATGGCACTTGTAATGTTTTGATTGTTGATTCTATGTTGCATGACTTTGTGTTTTTGTTTGTTATGATGTAAAGCACTTTGAAATGTCTTGCTGCTGAAATGTGTTATACAAATAAAATTTGATTGATTGATTGATACTTAACAAGAACTTGATGGATTTTAATGTGTTAATTGCTGTGCAGTTTCCTGAATCTCAATTGGACATCACATGTATAATCTTAATACTTACTAAGCAATTTTGGGAGTTACCAGTTTTTTCACGAGTTCCATGTAATTTTTAGGTTAAGTTTAATGATTTACCTGGAATTTGATGAGTAGTTCACCAAGCATGCACCAGTGAACAGTTAATTTCATTCAGTCTTTTTTATACTTTAACAGGACAAAGCCTCCAGGACAGCCTGGGAAAGTTTTATAAGCTAGAAGTATTGAAACACATCTTCTTTTGTTTGTTATTTCCTTTATTGTAACACATTTAATTTAGTTTCTCATTTGTATGTCCTTGTAAAATTTCCCCTGGTGTTCCTTTTGTTTGGAGATGTTTGACAATGTTTTCCTATACACATCAAGATTCTATTGCTAATCACTGATTGCCCCTACTAGGTTAAATTATGATGCAAACTTCCAATTTCACATTATTAAATGACTCTTTATTATAAAAATAAAAGTAAATCCTAGACTTCAGATTAAACCAATATCGTAACAGTCAACTGCTTGATGCCTTTATTCTAAAAATGTTGTAGGAAATGATCACACGGAATATACAGATTGTTTGAAAAAAACTTTTGCTTTTCTTTGGAAAAATCAAATTTTCTATATTTGAGAAGTCAGAAATCAGCAAGGACACAAATGCACTACAAAGGAGCTTTTATCAGAAATAAATGATCAGAACTGATACAAACAACATGTTCCTTAAAACTTTTAAAGAAAGTACATTTCTTCAAAATAATATTATGGAAAAATCTCATATGAAATAGTTTCTTCTAAAAAGATATTTTTTTCCATCCTATATACAAAATATATATTTTTGAAAGAATGAGCACAGCACTGAGGATGCCAGTATTTTCTTGCAGCTTCTTCTTTAATTATATTTTTTTAATTTGCACCAGGCTGTAGTAAAAATGACAGTCTTGCAAAGGTCCACCAGCTTTTGTTGACAGACACAGTTTGAGTGAAACAAACCTTGAATCCCTGCTAACATGAGTCATCAAGGCTAACAGAAGCAGATAGATGCCTGCCTGCACAGTGCTCTTAATTCCACTGTGAAAAAAGAAATTGGTAGTTTCTCTTGAGATACAGTTTTTTGAAGTTTTAAACCCTCTGATGCATAAGTGGGTCCTTTAGGACCTGGTGAGGTGATCTTTCTGTAATGAAAAGTTTTCATCACTTCATATACCAGGTATTCCTCAACAAACACGTTATTGATATTATGCAATTCAAATTTTTACCAGTCTGTCGAGGTGAAGAGAGAGCTGGCCCAAAAAGCTAAGCTCTTGATTTACCGGTCTACGTTCCTACCCTCATCTATGATCATGAGCTTTGGGTCATGTTCGAAAGAACAAGGTCATGGATACAAGCGGCCGCAATTAGTGTTAGTTTTTTAGGGTGTCTGGGCTGTCCCTTAGAGAGAGAAGCTCAGTCATCTGAGAGGGAATCAGAGTAGAGCCGCTGCTCCTTCATGTCGAAAGGAGCCAATTGAGGTGGCTCGGGCATCTGATTAGAATGCCTCCTGGTCGCCTCTCTGGTGAGATGTTCTGGGAACGACCCACCAGGAGGAGGCCCAGAGGAAGACCCAGGACACGCTGGAGGAACTATGTTTCTCAGCTAGCCTCGGAACACCTTGGAATTCCAGCGTCTCTTCACCGCTCCGCACCGCCCAGGTGGCAAAATACACGTGTGCTTGTTCAGCGCTCATAACAAGCACTCGCTTGTTAAGCGCTCTTATCTAGAGAACTATGGACACCGTGAAAGCTCAACGTGTTTCAGCGAAGTTATCCCACTTTTTTACAAACTGCGCTCTAATCAGACGCACATAGTGTGTGTTTTTCCCCCAGTATCTGGGGAAACACGAATTGAAGTGCTTTCTAGAAGAACTTTTCTTTAAACACATGCACATTTAGTTTCAATCAATCTAGCACTGACTAGTGGCGTGGCGAGAGCATTACACCTTTTCGATGTGTTCTGTTGCTGTGTAAATAAAGGTTGTAATTAGAATGTCTTCATCTAAATGTGTTAGCAGAAACGAAACAAAAATTCCATATTCGTTGGATCATTGTCATGTAATCAGGGCCTGAAAGATGTCATTCAGAGTCGAAAATTGCTGTAATATACATATTGGCTAAGTTTGCCCAGCAGGTCTCAATGCTTAAATCTAATTTGATGCTGAATTCTTATTGTTTTGCGTTGCCATTCATTTTGAATGATTCAACCGCCATCAGACTTATGTATAAATGGTGCATAACTCCAAAGCAACCTGCATGCGCAGAAGAGGAACATAGATGTCATAAAGTAGTGCACTCCAACTATGCATTGATTCTAAATTATCTAGAAATGGGAATGTATGGTATAGTCATAGGATCATGTGGCTATAGAACATGAAATAAGCTAGTAAAAAGAAAGCACAACTGTAGAGCAGTGTGTTTGGATGTGTAGTCGGAGTCAGGAGTGGTGTGATTATGGAGCCCATTCAGATGTGACGCTTGGTCAGTACGCGTCAATATATGATGAGTAGGGAGTGAGAATGTGTTGGATTATGATGTGATACATTTATAAATTCAGAATTCTCATAATTATACTTTTCAACCATTGATTTACCATGTCTGGTTTCTGTCAGTAGAGATTTACGATGAATGTTTCATGTCAGTGATGTAAAAGTCGGATAAAATGGGGCATGACTGGTCAGACTGCAGATGCTTTCAATATTGGATATGTATCCAGTTTTATATCACATAATGAAGGGGCACAAATTAGATTTTTTTCATGGTTGAAAAGATCAGAATTGGGTAGTTTAGTTCAGACTGCCATGAAAATGGTAGATTTGGGTCAAATTTTGGTCTCCATATTGGCTCATTTGGATAGAGTTTTTTATTTTACCTCCCTTTGTGTTAATTAGTTTATCTGCAATCCTATTGTCTTATTCAGTCTATCCCTCAAAGCTCATTTTTGTTAGATTTTTTTCCCCGTTGTTCATTTGTGTATTGTTCAGATACAGCTCTGCTCCTCTATTAATTATCCTGCTTTCCCCCAGTTCCCTGCTTAGGTTCTCCACAGCTGTTCTGCATTCTGTTTATTGTACTCACCTGGTTTCCATGCAACAATCACTTATCCACAGTATTTTAGCTTTTTGATTTCATTGACTCACTGCTGAACTCTTTCAATATTCTGTCGTTCCTATGCAATGGTGACATTGGCATTGGTGATCAGTAAGTTGACAGTTTCATCATTAAATACATTTTTCCACTATACTATGTCTGCCCTTATCTTTGCATTTGAGGCAACACCAAACCATAACCATGTTTTTAAATAAGTTGTTCAAGCTTGCCTCTTCACAATTTTGCAAGTGATATAATCCTTAATATGTTCCTTCCTGAAAATATAACGACACAACGTTAAGGTCAGATGATGTTCCTGTACTAGCTTCCATAAGTTAAAAAACTGCCTGTCAAATTACTGGGACAATTGTTTTGAATTTTCACAAATAAATTTGCTTTATGGCGTTTGAGACAAAAATAAGGCACCCATTTCACCTAAAGTAACATTCCTGCCAGCCGTTATCACAGATTCTGCTTCCAAAATTTTCTTAACTGCAAATGTACATTTCCATAAGATCTGGAGGCCGCAGCAGGACTCGGTAAGGTGCTCAGCATACCAAGGAAATATGTACCGACTTTGCTTGTCTGACCCCAGTGCATAAACATACTGTTCTTGACAACTACCCAAGCTCCCAGGTGATCTTTTCAATATTCTGCAGTGTACATGCTGCGGATTTATATGAACAGAAAGTGTGGAGGGCAGCCAGCCTGTAGAAAACCTTGTATCATCACCTCACTCAAGTCAGGTATATAGATTTACAGAAATGTCTCAGCAGCAAGCATTTACAGTGCGGCATTTAAGAGGGAAATTACTGAAGAACCACTGCTTACTCCAGGCTGATTTTGAAACCATTTTAATGTATGGCATATGAATCTACAACATATATATTTTTGAACTTTTTTAAGCTATTTCAAATAACATCAGTGTTCATTTATTAGTTAAAAGGATGAATATTTGACCTTCCAACAATACTGCCACTATGATCTGAAAAATGCATTAGATTTCTGTATATTTCTGAGCATTAGCATTATTTTTCAGAGACTATAATGCTAATATATTTTGGTTCTTTGACTCTGCAACCACAAGAGTGGCCATATTGACAGCTCAGCCAATCAGAGGCTAACTTGTAGGAACATAAATTTGTTGTTAAACAGGGAATTAAAAACCATACTGCAGTGCACTATAGTTTGAAGAAGGTAAAATCTTCTGTCAGATGTAAAAGTCAAATTATATGGCTAAAATTCAAGCCCTGAAACTAGATTAAGATAATATTATTTTACTACAGGACTACTAAAAATACATATTTGATTCTATAGTAAATTAAATATTAGCATGAGAAAAATCAATATGCTACAACCATGTTATATTGCTATTTCAAGCAATTTTATTTTTATTTTAGCCTTAGCTTACATGTTATTTGAATTTGTATGCTTGTAAATGCCAAATCAGTAAACTCCTGAACCTCTGTTTTATGCAGATAGCAACAAGGCCTGTGCATTATGTTCAGGCAAAACACGGATACCCAACAGTTCAATTATACGCATGAACGCATTACTGTGGAGACATAAGTACAAGACAGAAGTTGCTGCTTCTGCTGCTCTCTGAATGCATTCTAGGTAGAAACAAGGGTTAGCTTAATTAATATAAAAACTTGATGTACTCCCTTGTAGTTGCTTTTTTGCAATGTCTTGCAAAATATTTTATATTATAATAATGTAAACAGAAGAGTATTTTTGCTTAATAGTAAACTGTAATCAGTAACTATGCCGTTACTCCTAAATATAATATCATGCTTTTTTATGCCCAGAAAAAAAAAAAACATAGGGAAAAAAATAAATTACAGGTGTTCATGTAGATACTGTACTCTAAACTCTTTGACCACACATATTTGGCAAACCTGATCCTTGGAACGGTTTAGCCTGCAAATGACCAATTGATCTAGTGCCCTGAGTACTACACTTAGTCATGCTTCAGTGAAATATGCTTGCAACATTTTCTCACTGGCCTAGAATTTTAATTTACTCAAGCTGCTGGGGGTTTTGGCCTTTTCAAGAAACGTACCATTGTTTCTAATTTACATTGTCACTTGTATTAACCGATACATATTTTACGATGCCCTAGTTTCACCTCCTGTGATAAATTATGTAGCGGTGCAAATGTTCATCTTTTGGGAAAGCCCTGTTTCTTCGAATACGGATTTATCATCTGGATGATTTCTTACACTTATACAGTTATTCTGCTGTTATTATACATAAATCTTTAACACTTGTGGAGCATTTCACTTTTTATTTTCCTCCTCTGTTGCTCGTTGACCGCTGGAGACGGTCACCAGTTAAGAAAAGTTGGGTTAGACAGTGGATGGATGGACTTTCTTCCTCTATCAAATGTTCCTTGACCATTTTGAGCATATAAAACTTTTGCTGTGGATTTTGGAGAAATATTGCAGTGAATTTCAGGATATTAGATTAAGAAAGTAACAGTAGGCAGAAAAGTCACATATGTAAAAAATGAGCCACATAAGCGATACATCACGTTTTTCCCTTTTTACTCTTGAAGCACTGACCTTATCTTTAATATTTTGAAGGTAATACTTTATTTATTAATAATTCAACACAAAATATCATTCAACTTCGAAGTCTAATGTAAAGCTGAAACCAGATATTTACATACCTGTCAGAAAAATACATAACCTTTTTTTATCTCACTGTCAGGGATTAATGCAGACTGAACATTTTCCTGTACAAGGTCTCCTGGTCTAACAAGAGAATACATATATCTGTGATGAATTATTTACTGCAGTATAATCTGTATAATGTACTAATAGTTCCTAGACTATTTTACAATATATTAATAAGAACAACTGTTTGAAATGAAACTTTAAACTTTTGATTAAATTTAACATCTTCAAGTTAATAATTTTCAATAAGTGTGGAAAGGTTTTGCCTTTTCTTGCTTGCAAGATTTAAAGCACAGACTTGCATACATAAAAGCAACACACATAAGAGATGTACATCTTCTGTCATAAACCTTGAATTGTTTACAAGTTTGTGCATAAATCAAAGATTTGTCTTTGCAGCATAAATCACATTTCTTGACAAATAGAGAGCTTCTACTTGGAATTAGTTCTGATCAGATTAACACTGTTGCTGTTCTTCAAAGAGAAATATTTTCTCAAAATTGTTTTAAGCTTCCACAGTTAGCTGATATTGGATTATCAAAAGTTCGACAACGAATGAAAATAAGATATTAGAATGAATTAAATACTAAAAGCAATGATGCTGTTAAAGATAAACCATTACCAGACCAAGAAACAGAAAAATATACATAACCAAAAACATATTTCTTTTTCACATTTAACTTGATTAAGGAAGGGAAGGAATAGTGTTTAAATAAACCTATTAAATAAACCCATGTGGTAGGGCAGTGGTTAATAGGAGAATTAAGACGATAATTGAAAACTTGCTTGGCGAGTAATGCATTTCCAAAGTGTTAAAACAACTCAAGCCATGATTAATATACACCTGTCATAACTAATTACATTAATAGTGAAGAATGATTAGGCCAGTCTGACTTTGTCTTCCTCATCACTCATGCCACTCTGTCAAGCTCTGCACTGATGATTAATAGATTCAAGGTGGCACATGGCTTGATGGAGATAGACAAAGAGAGATCATATAAACAACAGAGGAACACCTCCGTCATCTTACACTCCTGACTATACAGTATTTGTAGCTAGAGTTTATGACTTCATTTAAACCATAAATCAGTCTTTTACAAGCATGCTTACATGGCATCATAAAACATGGCCATGGACTTTATGTCTTAATATTTTTGTGCTGTCCAGTTAAAGTGTTTCTGCATAAAAGTGTGTGGATCCAAGTGACTGACAGCCCACACAGAGAGAGGCTCTAAAAGAAGATCACTTTGAATTTGTACAGTGGTATGTCTTGCAAAAAATAGTATGCAATTATTTTAACATGTAATTCAATGTCAGTCTCAACATAATTTAAAATAGCAGGGAAAATGGTTTCACAATTGAGTAATCAGACTTCTTGAAGGGTTATAATTTGCTTGGTTTTTACACATCTAGTAACTATTGTTTAGTTCACAGAACATCCATTGATATTCAGGTCCAATTTTGATCTAAATGTTGTTTTTCTTTTATCAAAGAAAGAGTCCAGCTTTTTTTTTCTTTGCTTAGCTAAGAAAACAGCATGGAAGTTGTCATTTAATTGTAATTTTTTTTTATGCTGATGTTTTTCTCTTAAGATCACGAGCGGATTGGAAAAGATTCATCCTACGAACAGGAGGGGAAGGTCCAATTTGTTATAGATGCTGTATATGCCATGGCTCATGCTCTCCATAATATGCACAAAGACCTCTGTCCTGGAAAAGTTGGCCTCTGCCCCAAAATGGACACCATCAATGGCACGCTACTTCTCAAGTACATTCGCAATGTCAACTTTACAGGTATCTTTGTCTGCTACCTCTAACAGGTTAAATTTAAAACTGCATGCATAGTGTGTACTAAAAGCTCTTCTGTTGTCTTCTTTTGGTAAGCTAGACCAAAATATAATATATATGGTTTGTTTAACAAAGCCCACTGAGTTTTTTTGTTTGTTGGGATCTGAGACATCTCACATGTCCAATTTTTGAACTTTTCTGTGCACACAAGATGCATACTCAGAGGCTTTATAAGGATCCACTGGTCTTCACTGACTGTAAATTATTCCCAACAAGCATAAAGGCAAAGATCCGTAAGAATCTTAACAATCACCAGAAGAAGAGCATGTTTTATCATAGCTGATGATAAGCAGAAACTTTGCTTTGTGAGATTTTCCTGCCTTATCTTGTCACCATGGAATTGCCCACGCAAGTGATTTCTGACTTCAAGGGTGCTGGCAGCTAAGTTCAAATTGTACAGAAATGAGAATGGGAAGACACTTAACTGACAGCTATTCATCTATTACTGCTGGAGCCGAATGCTACAAATGACAAAGAATTTGAGGTTTCATACATATCAAAATATGCAATAAAAAGAACTACCTTTTTGAAGGTACAACACCTGCTACATACAGTATTTTGACACAAAAGCTGTAAGGAAATTTCAGTGTGATCTGAAGTAATTTTTGTCAACTATCTGTATTCAGCCTTGGTAATTACAAACAATTGTACTTAGCTATACGTGGTGCTAGTCTCAACTAGTTTCATTAATGCAGTGGGCCTTAAAGCAGACATTATTAATGGCATCAGCATATTTTGAAGCAGACCCATAACTTTGTGAGTGGAAGAATGTTAGCTGGCAGATTGGTGTTGCATTTAGCTCGATTCAAGAACAAAGACATTGCAGTCTTTCTGGTGGGTGACTCTTACTTGCAAATAGCTCATCCTTTTATCTAAGGGTAGAATATTACTGGAAGAGATCAAGGGTGTAACAGCTCTGCCGCTTAGTTTTCATGCACATCGTATTTTGTCCTTTCTCATTCAAGCAGCTGGGAAACCCCATAAGCACTTGGCCATACAGATTTGCCGTGACAACAAGCCATCCTCCATCATTTCCAAAAAAGAGAAGCCCAAAATATGTGTTGTTTTCAAAGATAAAAAGATGCTTTTGTGAATGTGCCCAGAGTCATTCTCATAGCTTCATGGATTAATATTCAACAAGAGACCAAAAGATGATATTTAAAGATTGGCGCTTGAGTCAACAAAATTAGCACTGCAAGATTAGCAACAGCTCATATGCAAAACACAGTAATGTTTACATCTGTGTTAGTGTCTGCTGTCACGTGTTGAGCTAATTACATGTCATTTGAGCAAAGGGTCATGTAATCAAGCAGAAGGCAAAACAGATGCTTTGGCAATTCCTTAAATTTGCTCCACAGTTACTAATGACTACATAGTGATGTGCACATTAATCTCTATAAACATTACAAAGGGGGACCTCTGGATGAAGGGTAGAGATACATGACCTAAGAACATGATAAAAATACTGGAAATTATATTGGAAATGTATAGATACTGGGTCTGGTAAAACAATTCTAGTCCTCTTTAGTTTCAAGAATCATTGTCTGCCACCTGGCAAGGAACAAATTCCAGTCTTTGCAGGTGGTAATCTAAAAAATATATGTTTTGCATTAGAAATTCCAAATAGAACTTTGAGAAAACAAGCCTTGCTTCTTTTGAAGACATGCTGTTTTTGGCTTCATAAAAAAATTCTACTTTCCATGCAAAAAAAATGATATTTGAACAATATCATCTGATCTAGCTCTACATGGTAGCATTTCTTCAGTCACAGCAGCTCATTGCAGTCACACACAGCAGTCGTGTAGGAAATTGGACCAGCAATCTGTTCAATCAGCAAGACAACTGACAATGGAGTTTGATAAGAGAGACATCCAACTGGCTGTCCAACAGCCAGATTGTTGATTGTTCATGCAGTTAATCAAATGGTGCAGCTATTCTCAAACTGGAATTTCAATTGTACATATGAAAAAAAAAAAAGTTTCCAGTCTAGCATTTTTCTCAACTTCTTTGTTTGACCTAACAAAATATTTATCAAACTGCTGTCATTTACTTGGAACAAGATCTGGTAGATTATTATGGTTGTTTGCTAAAGCAACAAATTGGCTGAAGTCTGTGCAACTAACTAAGGCATCCAAAGTTCCAAATGAGCATCATCAGAATGAAAAATAAATTGTATTTCCATCCTTTTAAAGGCTATATTGGTGTCGCCAAACAGCCCTATGGGCTGGTTTGAGTATTTCAGAAAATAAAGCAACTGAAATGCTGAGACAATTATGTCTTTGAATTAAAGAGATAGAAGAAAACATATGCAGTGCATGACAGTTGTATGGATTAAAATTTCTTGTTTATGTCATGGAGCAGACTAGACTGTGCAGAGTGGTTTAAGATTATGTAACAAGCAAGAATAGGTAAAACGATACTTATTAAAACCAAGTTATGCAGATCATCATCTATGTTTGCATAAGACGAGAACCTTTGAAGGAAATGGACTTTGAGAAGAGAAGGTAAAAGTGGGTGCCATTCATATTGGAAAGAGCAGGAAATTGAGGCTACAATGTGCAGAGACTCTTTAAAATTGGACAACAGTTGAAAAATAGTTACCTTCTATGATAAGTCTTACTTTTAGGTGTTACAGTCAGATTGTAGGATCACAATTTAGTGTAAGCAGAATAAAAAAAAGAATTGAATACATCCTGACTTTTAGTTTAGGCAGCTGGTGATTTAATGATATACAGAAGATTTTCTGAGGACACTTTGCACCCCTTAGGATCAATTGAGAATAAAAAATGCTGACCATGTCATTCTCTTTATGACAACCTTTATGTGTATCCATCTTCTGATTGCTATTTCCATCAGGATAATGTGCAACATCCCAAAGCTCAATCTAAAACTTGTTCCCTTAGCATCTCCCCTGGTGCTATTGAGGTGCTTTGTTTGTTTTACAAAGTTGGATCAGAGAAGTAAGGTAAGAATAGGTCTAAAAATGAAATAATTTTAGCATATATGAATGTTTCTTATAATAATGTAACCTTTATTGATAGGAATAGAATACAAAAGTTTAGATGACAAGCATGTTTGCTTTATACGTTTTGAACCCAAATGGAAATTGACAGGAAAGTTTAAAGCACTGATAAAGGTATGTTGTTAAGTGTATATACCTTGTTTAACGACTCCAGAGTGTGTGAATTGGCATGGAAGTAGGCCAGTTATGTCTGTGCAAAATAAAATCATTGTTGAATTTATCCTGAAGTCTTAATCATTTTCAACCAGGCAAGTGAACTCTCAAAGTATGTGTAGGGCTTAAATCTATAACATTGTGTGGTAAACAAGTGTCAGATATTTTAAGGTTTATATCTTTTTGAATGACCAATTTTGTGATGGCATGGTAAATCACTGGAAGACTGGACGACAGCAATAAAACCAATGTGTTTTTACAACAGATAGGGTAAGAAAATCATTGCCTCATATTAGTGAATATCTGCTTCTTGAAAATTTTAAAGCCTTCTAGGATGCGAAGCAAGAATGTAGGATTCTTTGCAGACTATGACTACATATCCAGCAAACAAAGATGATACTTATTGATGGATCGTCTTACGCAGCATCAAAGGAATTTTAATCCAAGATGGTGAAAGATGCTGAAAGAGATTACCATATTTTCCAGACTATAAATCGCTCCGGAGTATAAGTTGCACCAGCCATAAAATGTATAATAAAGAAGGAAAAGACATATATAAGTCGCATTTTTGAGGGAAATTTATTTGATAAAATCCAACACCAAGAACAGACATGTCATCTTGAAAGGCAATTTAAAATAAAAATAGAATAGAGGCAACAACAGGCTGAATAATTGTACGGTTTGCTAACGTTACATGACAAACAACGTACTGCGAACATGCCTGGTACGTTAACATAACATATTAAGAGTTATTCAGATAACTATAGCATAAATAACATGCTAATAAGTTTACCAAACCATCCGTGTCACTCCAAATCACTAAATGCAATGAAATCTTCATCCTCGGTGTTGCTTGAAAACAACTCCGCTAACTCTGGAGGTAGAAAATGCGGCGCTTCTACCACACAAATTATCAACACAGGCCCAGAGCGCCCTCTTGCGGTTTAGTGTGAAAATAACATGTGATAAGATATAATAATGTGTAAATTTCCACACATAAGTCGCTCCTGAGTATAAGTCGCACCCCCGACCAAACTATAAAAAAAACTGCAACTTATAGTCCGGAAAATACGGTGCTCAAAGATTTTAAGTGAGGCATTGTGCAATACCAACAATGGGTTTTGAATATGCTGTTACTCAAACGATTTTTTTACGTCAACGAAGTAAAAACACAATTTACATGTATAGAACTGTAACTTTATGAGTTACCTTTACTTTTTGTTAGTTTTTATTTAGTTAGTTATTTTTTAATCACTGTCTGCAAGCTCTGGAAAGGTTATTTCTTTAAAACTGCCTCCATCCATTGAGTCATCCATTGCTTTTATTGCTTCCTTTATTAAATCTTTAAATTCATATCTTTGTAGTGGGGACCTTGCAAGTAAATCTTCCAATGTTAAAGTATAAAGTTGCTTAATGTAAAAAGTTGCCAAAGATTTAGTAATAAAGTTTCTGAGTTGGTGACACTGGCCTTGGATGGGTTCATTTAAAGGAAAAAGAGTTGTTTTTTTTTTCAGTTTCTGACAGGACAGTCAATTCTGGTCACCAGATGACTTTATGGTTCACCTCTGCTATTTTCAAGTTATCAGAAAGTCTTGAAATCCAGCAGCTTTGCTGAGGTTGTAATTTGATCTAACATGGGGATTTCTTCTGTCCACTTTTCAAAATGGGAAAGGCAGTAGACCATGACATTTGCATATGTCTGATGTATGTTGAAGTTATTGAGTCAGGAAGATAAATACCTATGAAACCATACTCACTAGAGTCAAACAAATACAAAATGTTAAACAACTGGAACTGTAACATATAGGGCTGGACAATGACCCAGGTCTATCTTCCAACCACACAAAGTGAAGACGATTACAAGGAAGTAAATTATTCTTTAAAATTCACAATTAAAAGAGGCCTATTGGAGTCACCACATCTCCATAACAGACATTCATATTAGGGGATCTTTACCAAGGGTGCTGTTTTTCACCTGCTGGGGTATTTCCCAACATTAATATATTTTGACTTTCTTCTCTACATATTCTGCACATACCTCTGCTGGTATAACAACAGTCTAGCTAATCAAGATTTTCTGTTAAATCAAAGCTGTGACCTGATTGTTAAACAAAGAATTTGTTTACATTTACTTGTTGAACGTTCAAACAGCAGTGCCTTCCTGTGAGACTGCAAGTAATCAATTAAGGCAATCAAGTCTAAAGAAACAAACATCAATTCCCTTTTATTGCTCAGATTGGTAAGACATTTCATTGTAATAGTGACTTCCTGCTGTTGGCTTAGACATGCCCAGACTGCAACAGGATGACACTAATGCAATTAAAAACCTGAGGATTTTGATGGACGAGAGTGAATGCAAGGGCTGCAGAGGCTTGCTTGCATGTTTCAAACCTGAACTCTCAGCTACAAATAATCAAAAAGCTGTACTGTGGCCTTTACAAGGGAACAATGTACTCAAATTCTCTATTTTCAAACAAATTACAGTCATGAGTATTTATAAAATGTCATAAAGCTTTGTGTAAATATCATCAAATTAGTAAAGGTCCATATGTAAATATTGTTTTCTTCGGTATTGCTTTTGAACATCAAAAAGTCACATTAGAAAACTGAGTATTTGGAAACCAAATGTGTATTCCTGCAAGGTAACTGAGGACATGTTTTTAGCCTTTAGTACTTGTTTCAGTATTTTGATAAGTTTTAATAACAGAGAATTGAAGAAAATGAAACGAATAGGTAAATAAATGGACTAGAGATGCTGTTAATGGTGCGTTTATGATTGGATCTTTTCTCTAATTCAGTGAATCCTCCTTCTCCCACAACACAATTTTATAACAAGTTGTAAAGCTCAAGAGGGGATTATCAATTGCTTTAGAAACTGAAAGCAGAGGCATGAAACAGTTCTCAAAGCAGTAATGAAAATCAGTACTGTCATTCGTTAGTAATGCGTAGGGACCTTGTAAATAACATGCAATGGGGCAACAAGCAGAGCGAATAGAGGGAAGCGACATGGGAACCTAAAGAGACAAGCTCTGGCTCTTCTCAAAAGACCACAATAAACATCTGTCAACATCTGTTTTGTTCTCCTCAGTAAAAGCATACTGAAAGCACCAGGAGCTCCTGTTGCAACTTCCTTTTATTTCAAGGCTGTTTGAGAAGAAAATTATGTTTTAAATATGTTGCTCAACATTGAAGTTCACCACTTGTTTCAACAAAACATTTTCTTTGTTCTTTCGTTGTTTAGGAATTGCTGGCACCCCGGTGGTCTTCAATGTGAATGGAGATGCTCCTGGTCGCTATGAAATCTACCAATACCAGATCAGCAGCAACAACACAGGATACAAGATCATTGGGCACTGGACAGATCAGCTCCACCTCAATGTATGGACTATTCTTTTGTATCTTACTGTATTGTGTAAATAACATTCTTAACTTTTACATAATCTCGTGGCAATACTAATTGCGTCTACATCAATGGTTGGTGAGATTCTAACATTTTCTTTAGAAATAAAAATCTGAAATGTGAACTTGAGGTTGCATTTAGCCTCCCCTCATCAATACTTAATATTCAATAGATGTTTCAGTCCCATGTAATATTTTAATGCTTAGAGAAACAAACGTTTTTGTAAGTTTTCATAACTTTAAGCCATAGTCATCAAAATGAACAGAAGTAGAATTACTTTCTGTAAATTATCTCTGTAGTTCTGTTTTTGAGTTGGTAAAATAAATATTTTCAATACTATTCTGATTTATTAATATTCCTATAAGTATACTGAGGTATAAAAATGTGGGAAAGAATGCATATAACATGCATGAGTGTTTTGTTATATCAAATAAGTTGTTGAATCAAAAGTAAGGACCTTTCTTGTACCATAAATCATCTCTTTTTTGTTTTTGCTTTTTTCAGACTGATGAGATGCAATGGCCAGGTGGAACTCAAGAAGTCCCATCCTCCATCTGCAGCCAGCCATGCCGTCCTGGGCAGCGCAAGAAGACAGTGAAGGGGATTCCATGTTGTTGGCACTGCGAGAGTTGTGATGGTTATCAGTATCAGGCAGACACTTACACCTGCAAGATGTGCCGATTTGATTTGCGGCCCAATGAGAACCACACCGGATGTGTTCCTATTCCCATTGTCAAGCTGGAGTGGAGCTCTCCTTGGGCAGTCATTCCTGTCTTGATTGCAGTGCTGGGCATCATAGCCACTTTGCTAGTGGTTGCTACGTTTGTTCGCTACAATGACACGCCCATTGTGAAGGCATCAGGTCGAGAACTGAGTTATGTCCTGTTGACGGGTATCTTTTTGTGTTATGCCACAACTTTCCTCATGATCTCCACCCCGGATGTCTTTGTATGCTCACTGCGCAGGATTTTTCTTGGGCTGGGCATGAGTATAAGCTATGCAGCACTGCTAACCAAGACAAATCGGATCTACAGGATTTTTGAGCAGGGCAAGATGTCTGTCAGTGCTCCTCGATTCATCTCTCCAGCCTCTCAGTTAGTCATCACGTTCAGCTTGATATCGGTGCAGCTTCTCGGAGTGTGCATCTGGTTCGGGGTCGATCCTTCACAAGCCATTATCGACTATGAGGACCAGCGCACAGCCAATCCTGAAAAGTCCAGAGGTGTACTAAAGTGTGACATATCAGATCTGTCTCTCATCTGTCTGCTGGGTTATAGCATGCTTCTGATGGTCACCTGCACAGTTTATGCAATCAAAACGAGAGGAGTTCCTGAGACATTCAACGAGGCCAAGCCCATTGGCTTCACCATGTACACCACCTGCATTGTTTGGTTGGCCTTCATCCCCATCTTTTTTGGAACTTCACAGTCAACAGAAAAGGTAAAATGTCTAAATCAAATTCAACAAAAACCCAAATAAATAGCAAAGTTTGCACAGTTTATAGAGTAGTTTTGTCTTTTTGGTCTGTACAAAATTGCGCGGTTTTGAATTTAGAACACATCAGTAAATACGCTTGTACATGTATGAAAGTTATTCATTTGGACACCTCTTATGTTTCCATTGCACCTGATTGTGATGAAAATGCCTGCTTAAATCATGTTTTTGTGTAAGATCAGCCTCTTGTGTTTGTGAATGTCGCCACCATTTATCACAAGCTGATAGGCTGTGAGCTCCACTGAGGGAATTACAGGGCTTTTAGAGCTGGATTGTCAGGATGATTCATTCACCTCGAATTTCCTTGGATATGATTTCTTTACTTGTGTTTCCATAAATATTCACTGAGTGGGAAAACAGAGTCAGCAATCAACTTATATTCTCGCAAACAGCCATAGATGTTGTGAAATTGGACAGAACTGCTGTAGCTGTTGATTGTTGTTGTCAGCTAACAGTGAATCATAAATTATATCTTACAAGTGCTAATTCTGAGGTTGTGAAACACAGATGTACACTAGAAAACACAGAAAAGAGAAGTAAAATTGCAGTACTAGCAGAAGCTTTAGAATGGGCTATACAAAGCAACAAACGTAATAGCAACCATTCGATTGTCTATTGTTTAAATATATGCAATTTACCAAAGAAATCACACATTGTACAAACAGCCCCTTTAAAAAGCTTGCCATATCTTTTGAACTTTTACACATTTTGTAATGCTATACCATAACCGGACATTTTAAAATACATCAACAAAAATAATGCATAACTGTGAAGTGCAAAAAGAAAAAAAACCGGATGCAATGCTTTATTTATTTATTTATTTTTATATTTTGCCTCTTGTACCCAGTGCCTTGTGGAACCACATTTTTTTGTAATTACAGATAAAAGATTTTAACCTTTCATACACATCTAAAGACTGGGCTTGTAACCCATTTTTCTTTACAATATAGCTGAAGCTCAGTCCTCTTTTAATGTAGGTCAGTGAACATGAAGTCTTGCCATACATTCTCTGTTGGATTTAGGCCTGGGCTTTAACTTGACTACTAAAATGTGACTATTCTACTGCAGCTCTGGATGTACTATATATATTGTGTTGCTGTACAGGCAGAAGGTAATGCTCACCCCCTGTTTCACGTCTCTCACAGGCTTTCTTCTAGGTTTGTCTTGTATCGTCCTATCCCCTGAACAGTTTTCCTGACCTCCCACCATGAAAGTATCCACACCGCATATTGCTGCCATTACCATATTTCAGTGTTGTGCTAAGTGCATTTACAACTTTAGCTGTAATGAGACAAAATGGGAAACAGTTCAAATAGTTTTAAATGCTTGCAAGTCCCAGTTTATTGGCCAGATCATGAGAATATGCTATTTGCTTTGAATAAATGACTGCATTCAGCAAAATTTCCAACATTATAAGGTCTAGTCCAGCAATATGTTGTTTGTTCCTCCAAATAAGCAAAAAAATTTTTTCCCAAAGATATTCAACTTATTGGATATTTTTTTCCTGAAATTTATTTGTTTTCAGGAAACATTAGGTATGACAAATACTATGAATTTTAGAGTTTGCAAGGTTCACTGAATCCTATTTCCTGTCAATATGCATTGCTCATGGGGTATTCAAATAGAACTACTCTCTAAACCTGGAATGTCACAAAGAAGCCCTGAAATTTCATATTGGTTTCTGCTCTCAGCTCTTTACTTTCAATGTCCAAGTGGAGCAGATTGACCATCATTTGAGGGTGTCCAGAAAGATTTATGTCAGTAGGTCCTATGAAAGTAGACAAGGGTCTTGGCTCCCTTCAGAGAGTGACTTCACTCTGTACTCCAGAGGGCTGGCAATATTGTTCCGAATTCACCCCAGGGCAAGAGTAATCTTCTTGGGAGATTACAACACTCGCCCTCTATCACCAAAAAATGCTCATGTGCTGTTTGCAGTATGATGGAATACATGTGTCATCTTCATGTGTCATCTTAAGGGTTTTTTCCAAAACGACATGAATTTTGGGGTCTTAATTTTTGCTGGGCTTCAGCCAAGTTTTCTTCAAGAACATTAAAAGCCATAGCTCACAATATAGATTTGCTCTTCCATTTCATGGGAATGATTTTACATATTCAATATAATTAAATGTGCTATTCCAATATTTTTGGTTGCTAAAGTTAATCTACATCAATTGACAATCAAAGCATCAAGATGTCTGTGACGTTCAGTATAGAATGATGTAATAAAATGGAAATAAACAATACAATTAAATAAATGTTGTGCATAGCTAAATTATGCAATAAACTTATAACTAAAGACAAATCCAATTTCTTGCTAAAAGCCAATCCATAACCTTGTGGACATGTTTTGCAAATGACTGAAATAAAAAGAAAAACATGTCAGCTGATTAACACAAGCACACATTCTGTTCCACGTTTGACCTTTAGATTTCAAATCTTAAAGCTGGACTTAAATAAAAATACTGTGGTTAATGACAGCCTTTGCTGAGTCAAGGCATCCTCGTCAAACCCAGTCCATATAGAATAACATATGTTTGACTTGAATATACGGATCATTATTAACTGTTGCCATGTGGTCTGAAATCCCTCTTAGCTATTTCTGTGTCAAATAATTTGTTTCTGATGTCTCTAATTATAATGACAGACAAAACCCTAGGCATTTTTGTTCTTTGAAAGATGTCTCTCAGCTGTGTTTCCATGTACATGCATTGCCTTGTGTTCATTATCATTAGAGAGGAAGTAATGTAAGAGAAGGCAAGTCACTTGTTCATTTCTTCCTATTTTTCTAAGGAGATTTACCTATGGGAACTGTAAGCCACCTCAGCATATTTCTGAGGAAATTACATAATTGTTCAAGAGTCAAAAATCAGCAGGCGATATTTTTTTAGATTAACTTTTACAGTTTTATGTCAAATAGGAAATCACATTATTTGCTATTTGCTAAAAATCCAAACTTATAGTAGAGACATTTTAAAATCTTTATTTATACACCGGAGTGCACATACCCAGTATTTGGTTAAATTGCCCTGAAAAACTGAAAACTGTTGCTGAATGTTCCTCAACTGGTGACCCATTCGTCCCCGTGGATCTGGTGTAATAGTGTCAGACTTGCAGGTTGCCTTCATGATTCACACATCTATTAGTTCTGTCCTCTAATTTTCTAGCAGATTAAAATCAGAGCTTTGTGATAGCCACTCCAAAATATTTACTTTCTTGTCCTTAAGCCTCTTTGTGACTACATTTCTGGGGTATTGTCAAGCTCATTTTGTGTTTGAAAGATCTCCTTGAAGCCCAACATTTTAACTCTTTGCTGTTTTAAGATGTTGCTTCATATTTTCACATCCTTGCATCCCTTATGATGCCATTTATTTTGTGTAGTGCACTAGTCCCTCAAACAGTGAGATACCCGCTCATAATATTTCAGTTTTGGTACTTCATAGCTTGAGTGGTATTCTCAGATTTAAAATCTTCCCCTTTTATTCCCTTCAAGCGTAATAATGGCTATTATTTATTTTTGTTTTATCTTAAAGTTCTTCATCCCTATGCATATTTGCAAATTATATTCTGGGTTTTTCTGCCTTATTGGATGTTTTATGACTTTTTGAGAAAAGTCATAAAACATTGTCTAAAAAAATCACTAGAAGGAAAAAGGTAATGCAACTTACACTTTATGTAGTTACATAAATATTGGCTTTTAACTGCACATACAGATCATTTATACTCTAGATGTGGAATGTTTGCACTAATAGAAAACAATTACTAAAAAATTGTTGTATTATTTCTCCCAACTATGCAAGATCAGATAATTCTCAAAACTCTGTGAATAGATTTGCCTCTACAAACTGCATTCTCATCTAATAATATCTAATAATTTTTTTCTCCTCTTCCACTTTCACAACACAGATGTATATCCAGACAACAACCCTGACAATCTCTGTCAGCCTCAGTGCATCGGTTTCCCTGGGAATGCTCTACATGCCGAAGGTCTATGTGGTTCTCTTTCATCCAGAGCAGAATGTGCCCAAGCGCAAGCGCAGCCTGAAGGCCGTGGTCACTGCAGCCACCATGTCGAACAAGTTCAACCCCAAAGGAGGCCTACGGCCAAATGGAGAGGCCAAGTCTGAACTCTGTGAAAGTCTGGAAACACAAGGTTTGTAGAACACTGCATTGTTGGAAAGAAGAGATGGAAAATGCA
Organism: Alfaro cultratus; assembly: GCA_903066825.1. Classification (NCBI taxonomy): domain Eukaryota; kingdom Metazoa; phylum Chordata; class Actinopteri; order Cyprinodontiformes; family Poeciliidae; genus Alfaro; species Alfaro cultratus. The sequence goes on along the minus strand of CAEFZX010023596.1, from coordinate 60,367 downwards.
AATGTATGTATAAAAACCTGATTCCAAGCTGAAACATGTCAGGCACAACTATAGCTGGTAAATTAGTCACAACCCTTGGACCTTTTCACATTTTTCAGTTACAAAACAGTACAGAACATTGAAGTGGACGTAAAGTGATAAATACTAAAAGTAAAAATCTAAAAAGTGTTGTATGTATTTTTCTTCAGGCCCTGTACTCCAGTACCCCTACGTAAAATCCAGGCAAACTAATTACTTTCATTCTCACCAGATAACTTGTTAGAATGTGCTTATTCTAATCACACTAAAACACTCTGTTCTGTGAGGTAGAAAGTGGCTTAACTACTTTTAGTGATGCACTCCACAATCCTGTCTTGAATTTCAGAGTAGCAAGACAAAAGCAAAACACTGTGTGAAGGAAAACTAGCAATGCACATCCCCATGAACACTATTATTATGGTAAAACATGGCAGTGGCTGCATAACACTGTAGGGATTATCTCTAGCAGGGACAAGGAAGATAGTTAATGGATGGAGTTAAATACAGACCAGTCATGAAGGAAACCCATTAGAGACTGTAAAAAACTTGAAACTGGAGCGGATGCTCATCCCCTAATGGTACAAAATGAAATACAGTCAAAGTTAGCATTTAAAAGCAAATGAATGGGTCAGTACAAGCCAGACTACATCTGTTACTAAATGCTCTTAATCTAATGTGACCCAGCTTTATCTATTTTTGCAAAGTGTCTAACAGATATACAAAGCTAGAGACATGTCATAAAAGACACCGAGGTGTAATTGCAGTAAATGCTCGTTCAACAAAGTATTGACTTAGAGGGGCCGAATATAAATGCAAGACACTTTTCAGATTTTCTTTTTTTATCCTTCCACAAACACTTGAGGATTACTTGTTTTTGGTTTTCTTAAAATATTCTCCCTATTATTCTTGATTATTTACTTGATCAGCTTGAAATACAGGCACATTTTCCAGTAAGAGGTGGGCTCTTACTAGCTCAGAAATTACTTGAGAATTTGAAAGCGTGAGATTAGGCACACAGTATTTTATTTTTTACAGAGTTACAAAGACGCGTCGCGAGAAGATCTTTTCAGTTACTAAGATGATATGTATGAGTAGGCAGTCTCGGTGTGGGGACAGGCTTAAATCCAATCACGCACCCACATTTGGTCTGATGACTGAGGGTTTTGATTTTATGCTTCGACAAGTTGAATTGTACATAGTGATGTGTTTTAGGATGACCAAGCCTGTGCCCACACTTGCATGCCTAGTTTCTTGTGTGTCTGAGAACAAAGCTGTTCCATCTTATCCAATTATAGAGCCCATTTGCTGGCGAGAACCCCCACTCCCCACATCTGAACTGTGAATCTAACAACTGCTCTTTGTGCTTATGTGTCAGACTGTATTGAGGGAGGGGAGCCTTGTGAGGGACTTTAGACTCCCAGGTAATGAGATTAGTTAATGACTGCGCCCTTTTATTATTTTGCTACCACTTTTCTTCTGTTAATTTCTTCAAATGTTCAACACCTGTAAAGCACTTGCTTGCTGCTACACAGTGTTGAATGAGTGTTGACTAATATGGAGCATCCTGGATGACTCAAGCCAGTAATCACACTCCCTAATGCAGCAGTGAAAATAAATATTGAACATGCAAAAATCTTTCTCATTTAATATCTTTCTAATTAGGTTATTGGCATGATGTGCTCACCAGTTGTTGGTAACAACCTAAGCAGTTCACAAATATGGAGAAATCAACAAATTGATTGGGCAATCTCTTTGAGGGTTTCTTTCTTATAGAAGATTCTCCATTGACTTTTTAAGTCTCTGTGGGAAATCTTGTGAGGTGCTTTGCAATACAAGGTTACCAAAGTCGTAAGAGGGCTCTTTGTTTTTACCCATGATGAGATATTTCATGAGTGTAACCTAGGCAATAGGGTGAAGACTAAACTAGCTGACTGATATAAACTGGCACCAATAAGGAGCAAAATTGCATTCTGAATTTGGACAGATTTAAACTGTTTTCTTGGCTTTCTATTAATTTTTGCTCCTCTTTTTCCTCATGTTTTCAATATGTATTATTACTCATGTTATTCAAATTTATTACATCTAATTCATGGAATATTTTTTCATTTCTCAATATACTATGTAGAAGGATGAGACTGAGTTGTTACCAACATATGGGCTGAATTTAACTTCAATAGCCATGTTAGAAATTTTTTTTACAAGTGTTAATGTGTTTAAAACTTATTTTCTCCACTGTATGTGAGCAACACACATGAGCATGAAGGAAAGTATCACCCCCTTCCTAAATTAATGACCTAAGTCATTATTTTCCCAAAAGTGTTTGTGTTTTTTTTTTGTTACCTAGAAAACTTTTGGAATGAAAGAGGTGGTGATTTTTTATTTTTTTTTGCCAAATTTACTTTTGGCAAGAAAATGTCTTGGGCCATTGTTTTGGGAAGGTGACAATATGTGTATGATGTTTAAAAAGACCACTCAGTATGGTAAAGCCAGTGAATGCAGGAAGATGACACCACTTTCTCTGAAAGCAGAAGACAAGCGACAGTCATGTGTCCCCTGTAATTTGTTTCTCTGCTGACAAAAGAGGAATTTGTGGTAATGAGACAACAACAACAATAAGAGTGAACAAGAGAAGACAGATGGGTCTGCCAGGTTCAATTCTTTCTGGACCATCTATTCTTTATCTTGGCCTTGCAGCACATAAATATTCAAATAAGGTTCATTTATCAATGCTTCTCCAGAATGAGATGCTTTGGATGAAGTGCCGAGAATACCGGCTTCCATTCCCACCCCAAACATGACTCTGACAAAAATAGAGAAGTGTTTACTAATAAAAATCCTTCCTTCATTTTTTGTGCTCTCCCTGACTTTTAGCTGTTCCCTGATTCTGATTTTCCCCTCTGACATATTCAATCAGCCAAGGCTGTTGTGGACAGATTGGTTGTATGATTACCACCACCATTCCTACTGAGGGATGTTTATTTTTAAAAAAAAACATGGCACATCCACTGACACTTTGGTAAATCAATGGATTCATGATTTTCCAGATACTTATTTATTTTTCCCTACAGCTGAAAGAACACTCCGAGAAATAAAAAGTAGTAAGAGCTTTTATCAGCTTATAATGTTCAGTTTCCAATATAACAATTCCTCTGATCTTGTAGTAATTTAACTTTTCAAATGACCAATTCACTGACTTTTGCATGCTTTGCTTGGTGCATACAGAACTCACAGGTCTTTGCATGCAGTGAAAGACTGGCACTAGAATGACTCCTGCATTTAATGCTACTGCTGTGATATGTTGATTGCCCCCTTATAATGCATTTATGATACAGTTGGATAATTACAAAAACAGAAAGCTGATTTTGTGAATTATGCAAACTGTTGCATATAAATTCACACTGAAATTGCTTTTGGCCTATCTAACGGGTTTATGTTTTCTTTTTACAACATTTTAATATTAGTATAAGCAGGGAAGATGCATTGCGGGTTAAAATTGGATTTACAAGTGTGTCCAGAGACAAAACGGCACTATAACAAAACACACAAAGCAAAAGTTAACACCCTCAAAACTAAAAAATATTAGTAGACAATATGCATAAATTAATTAACTCTAGATATATTGTTAAAATACACGTGGACATTTGCACAAAAAAATTAACAGCAATTATAAGGCTGTGGCTGATGTAATACCAATCTGTTTTTTCCACTGTTTTTTTCAGAAGGGCATAAATCATTTTTGACATGCTATTTTCATTGAAATGTACATAAACCATCTAGCCAGTCCAGTTCAGTCCTGACATTTCCTAAAAGGGACCAACTCCTAGGTTAAATGTAAATGTAAATCTGCTAGAGCTATATAAATAGCTTTGGTCTGAACTGCAGGTTTTCCTCATCATTGTTTGCAGATTATGTCTGGATTTTAGTATCATTTAGCTAGCTTGTGTAAGGTTCATTTCATTACATTTTCCTCATTAAAATTGTTATGATACAAATGTTTTTAAATTGTCTGGCACGTTGATCTAGCCCACTTAGCCATTAGCTTCGGTTTCCATCATCAGTTCGCTTGACAGTTTTCTCACCTTCTGATGACATAATTCCTTGCCAAGTGGCTGAATGTTACCTGCTGAAATCCAGCTTTAAAGGCATATATGGTTTCTGCTTTCTCTTAATGTTAAACTGAAGTTTATCTCTATGGGATTTGCAGGAAACTAGACAGCTAGACAAACATTTTTTGTAAATTAATATTTTTGCACACAGCATAACAGAAACAGGATTAAAAAATAATTACAAATGAGATACTTGTTTCTAATTTCAAAGCCTAATTATTGCAATGTGCAGTTCAATTTGGTGCTTCGGGCTCTAAGGTCTGTTTACATAACATGCTGGAAAAGAAAAAAAAAACCTAAATCCTGAGCAGCACTACCAATTTAAAAATTTCCATTTTAATGCTCAGCGTTGATGGGAACTTTTTACGAAAACGCAGTTTTACATCAACACCCGTGTTATCAGAATTAGTTCCACCTGTGCTTGGTTAATGAAGTCATCTATAAATAGAGCCTTGCATCAATCTGCATTCCCACGATGTGGATTTTTAAAGATTACACTCCCACGCCTATTTGAGGCTCGCCCATTGCATTTCAATTTTAACCCTCTGCTTTTTCTTCTCACCCTCGTTTGCAGTGCTGGCCTCGAAGCAGACATACATAAGTTACAGCAATCATGCCATCTAAGTCGGAGACAAAACCTGAGACAGGAGCAAAGGCCTGCAGGGAGAGGAATCACCTGTTTTTAAGGGATAACTGGAATTTTGATGGAGAACTTTTATGCTGCTGCAAAACAAAGGACTGGGAAATAATCATGGAAATTACTCACTCAAAAAAGGATGCCATATTTTTCTAGGGAAGGAGGCTTGAATGCCAGATTAATATTAAATCAGTATATTGCAGAATTGAGATGGAAGATGTAAGAGAGCTTAAATAGATAGGAATTCTCCTTCTCCGGCTCTTTTTGAGACATGAGAGAGCTGATTATTGACGTTTTTGAATCATGCTGCGAAGAACACCTGGAGTTTGTAGTATGTTTTATTTTTTTCCTGGAGTGTATAGCACAGAAATCATCAGTTCTCTATAAGGCTGAACCATGTCATTTTTGCAAAATAAGAGAGTATTTTGTTGTTTGTTTTTTTCACATTTTTTTTTTCTTAAATGCAGTTGACAAGATGAACCATTATAGAAACGTAGTATTTTCAGTTACAGTGGAGTTGAAGCTGCAGTTCTCTTCATACTGTACATGCCTTACTACAGTACACTCAGTATTCCTTCATGAACTAACCACATGTGAAAGACATGAAAATAAATCAGTGGGTCAGCCCAGTTGTCTGGTAAAATGTTCATAATGACAATGATGACATCGTCACAATCATCTTGGGAAACCTCCTGTACAGTCCCAGAGCATGCTAATGGGAACATCCCGTGTACCGTGCTGTGTTTTCAGTGTCTTTGGAATGCAACATTGTCACATTTGTCATTCACGGTGAAGATGTCATTTTGAGCCATTGCCTGTTCGGCAACCCTCTGCTGGACAAAAGAGCAATCATACACAAAAAGAGGCACAACGGCATTGCAATCTGATTTTTTGTAACATCAGTCTCCACTCCATTCATGTCAGCAGACTTGATAATGCATATTTTCAGCATAAACAAGATGGTCCTTATTTATCTTGCACTGACAGAACCTGCAGGAAAGTCAAGGAGTTATCTGATTGTTCACATTTTACCTCAGCCAACACTCATTGTTTTTGACAGAACCGGGTTATTAGAATGGAGTCTATTTCTCTTTGTGTTTCTTCCGATGTTGAAGACGCAGTGCAGGATTTTGCCCTGCTTTTAGAAATATTAATTCACTCTTATCTCAGTGAAGCAGAAATGGTACATTATAGACAGCCAACTGTATTTGCACCTAAATGCAGGGTTTAACAAAATGGTTGGTTTGTAATGATAAGGAACCTCATTTCAGTGTTTTGCACATTTCAAAATGTAAACCTAACGATAGCTAATAAGCAGGAGACTGAATACATAGGGCAGCATTAAATAGTTTGCCGTTTTTGTTTTGTCACATAACATTTTGCTGTCTTTCTTGTTTTTGATATCATCTGTGATCAGCGAGGTCTTCATTAGCATTTCTAGAGGCAAGTATAGTTTACATAAGCTGGAAAGTTTCGAGTAATTGAGATCTTTCATCTAGAAAAATGAGAATGTTAAAGTACAACAGTAAAGAAGTTGGTGATGGACAATTGTCCTTTCAGCTGGTTCAGGTTGTTCGGACAGAAAACAAACTGGCTCAGTTTTTCATAGCCTCCTTTTCTTAAACTAAAGTTAAACCAGGATGAGGAAAACATCCTTTCATCAAGCACAATCTTGCTGCTTATAAAAGTTTACATACACATTGAACTTTTCCAAATTGTATCATGTTATCATGAATTTTATGTAATAGCTTTCAACCAACAGAAAAAAGTGCATACTTGTTAAAAGAATAAGAATTAAATGTGGTTTTCTAATTATTTTTACAACACACAAAATATAGTCAATGCCTTTTAGAACTGTGGGTCTTTTTCTGCCATGTGTCGCCACCAGCTATGCACATCTTGTATGTAAATACACCGAATATTCTTTGCAAAATGCAGAACTTCAAGTTTAGTTGTATTTCATGGAAAGTCTGTGAACATAAATATTCAAATCCGAAGACTCTCTGTCCCAGTTCCAAGTCTTTTGCAGATTTTTTTGCCCCAGGTTTTGTCTTGAATTGAGCTCCATCCTCCTTCCCCTTCGTTGATTTCCTTAAGAAAGCATCCCCTTAGCACGATGCTGCAATCACTGTTTCATGGTGGATATCGTAAGATATACAGATCAGAAAGTTCACATCTGTGTTCTAAAACTCAATACACAAGGGGAATCAATTTAATAATTAGATAACTTGCGAAGACACTTGCTTCACAATATTCTATTTAAGGATGTCAGAAAAAAGGCAGCTCATTGTCAATGTAAAAAAATTAAGTAAAGGATAAAGGCGGATTCCTCTAATTAAATGTCACTCTTCGTTGCCATCTGTGACCTATACTCAAACAGGAAGAATGAGAACAGCAAGGAGACATATGTAATAAGCTTAGTGCCCTTTCAGTATGATCTGCTCTAACTAGACAGAGTGACTATCTGACTATGCGAGTCTTATCACTGATGTTTGTCACAGAAGGTTTGGAACCAGCATTTCTGGCTCAGCATTATAACTCTTAATTGGGAGGACCTAACCTTCAGCGTAGAGAAACTGTCCATCTTTATCTCTAGACCCTCCCAAAGATCCAGCTGTGCGAAAACACAATGAATCTCCCAAAAGTCCAACCAACAACTGCAAGAGGAAAAGTGAATAGACTTTTGTTTCAGGTTATACAAACAATTAAAGAAAACAATGTCCAAATTTCATCTAACACTTGATTTGATTTAACTGAGCAAATAGGTATGAGCTTTTAGTTTGGATAGTTACTGCATGGACAACTGTCTTACAGCTGGCAAGTTGTTTCATCCCAGCTGATATAATGAGAAGCTTCTCATTTCTAAAAACAACTATGTGGAAAGACATCCTGTGGAAAGGTTATTAGTCTATACAATATCTAAGGAAATTACTGAAGCTAATAAGATTGGATTGAGTACTGTCTCACGCATTATAAAAAACAAACAAAAAAAAAAAACCTGGAGGGATAGTGGGGAACCGTTGTCTTTGAGGATGAAACGTGGTCAGAAAAAAACCCTTAATGTTTAAGTAATTGGTGATCACAAACATTTGGTAACATCCAATCAAAGAAGAACAGTAGTTGAACTCAGGAGTAAAGAAGTGAAAGTAAGAGCATTTCCACAACCGTAAAGTGAAGGAAACCCAAGGGACTGGGACAGAACAGATGTAGGGCCATAAACAAACCACTAGTGACTAACTGAGAAAAATGCCACACTTTGCAAAGGAGGATAAAAACGATCAGATAAATCCAGATTTGCCATTTTCCAGTAATGGGCACATCAGGGTAAGAAGAGAGGCAGATGAAGTCGTGCCTAGTGTTTACTATACAAGTTTGTGGGGGTGTGCAAGTGCTAAAATCTGGGGTTGCTGTAGTTGGTTAGCTCCAGGTTCAGTAACATAATGAGGTCGGACAACTATTTGAATATGCTGTATGACCAGGTTATTCCATCTATGGATTGTTTCATCCCTGATTACACTGGAACATTCCAAGATGACGATGCCAAGATTCATCAGGCTGAAACTGTAAATGAGTGGTTTAGGGAGCATCGGAGATGATTTTTACACGTAAACCTGCCTCCACAAAGTCCAAACCTTAACATCATCGAGAATCTTTGTGAAGTTCTGGAGAAGGCTTTGCACACACACCACACCTTTTGAATTTGTTTGGTGTAAAAACATACATTCTTTTTATTTTACTTCACAGTTATACGCTCGTGTTGGTCCATCAGATAAAGCTCAGTAAAAAATATTAGAATTTTTGGTTGTAACATGGCAAAATGTGATAAAGTTAAAGGTATGTAAATGTTTGCAAGACAAAGTAGATGCAATAATAGCGGCCCACCTGTCTTGTATTACAGACTCCATTGGAGTCCTGGTGTCTCTAATATGCATTTGAGAGCTACTTTTATGCCTTTCTGCCATCTGGCAATCACAAATAAATAAAACATACTAATAATTGTTTCAGGAAGTAAATGTTATTTCTGCTTGATAAATAAGGGCCAGTGCCTTCATCCTGTGCCTCCTGCCAACTACTTCTGCCATTCTATTTTTCACTGTTGTGTTCAGTGTGTTCTGTTCAAGCGTAATTCAGAACTGAACGTGTACAATTTATAGTTATGTGCAAACTGCATTCCTGTCTTCAGTCTCAAGTATTGGTCATAAATAGTAAATCTGGAATTTGTTTCATTAAATGTTATCCTCAGCAATGCAAAAGTCTGTATGTTGCATGTCAGAACTCATATGTCACAAGAACAGTTTGAGAGAAAAGATTAGTGTTCAACAGGAAAACTGCTGCAGGTGGTTATAAAAAACTAAGAATTTCAATAACTGATTTACTCAGCTTCAACAAGTCTACAATAATGCAGCAATGGTTTTCTCATTATTTGATTGAGTATTTTGTGGGATTGTTTGTGTTTGTGAATATCAATAATTTACTGTTTTTTGCCACAGATCCTTTTTTCTACAACACTGTGCGTGTTGCAAAAATAGAATATGTAAGTGCTGATTGAAGTTAAATGGTAAGTTAATGTATGTTATTAAAATGGATTGATCATGTCTGCTTTATGTACTGACATATTAAAAAATATTAAAAAGTTACAGTGCCTGAATATTTATGAATTATCTATATGAAAAGAAAAATCTAAATGTGTGAAGCATGTTCATTTTTATACAATATGTTTCTAATAAAAGATTGTTTTGCTAATAATGTGTCACTGTTTCTTTATAAATGGTACATTAGCAAAATATTTAGAGGTGCAACCAATTCACAGTACTATTAAGTTCTCAATTCAACATAACACCACAAAGTAGACATCTAAAATAGAACAAAAAACAGAGAAGTGAAATATAGTTTATACTTTTGCTTTCTATATAAAGCACAGTACAAAGTATCTCGCAGAGAAAGTTCATTTCTATGCCAAATTTCATCAACAGGAAGTTCGGAGTACAGCAAAATATACCCTGCTCAGCATATGCTTAACAATTTCTTACTAGTTGGTACATTACTCTTCAGTTTGATAGCCTCATCATAACTTCTTTTGGCCATATAGTTTAGTCCATAGACAGTTTAACAAAACATTTCCTTAGAAACCTGCACAGGCAAGTCACTTTTGAGTTGAATCTCACCTTCTTGCTTCCTGTTTTGATCCGTGTTTATGGTCCCATAACCCAGAAAGTTAGCTTGCCCTCATAGAAATCGGACCGTATGGATCTGTGACTTCTTTGCTTGAAGAGATGTCACAGAGTTTGGCTGAATTTTTCCCCCTTTGCCACATTGGTCTTTTCTCAAAACACAGACTTCTAAAAAAATGTCCTATCTTGAAATGTTTTATGAAAGGCTCTTTTATCTACTTGGGAACGTAACTTTCCTCTAAAAGGCCTTTAATTGGTACAAGTGGGGAAACTGCACATTTCTTTTGAAAGTATTGATTTTGGAGCTGGTGATTTTATGTAGTCTGTATCCCCTCAGTCTATGTTAGATGGCTTTGCTTTAATGCATGAAATAAAATTGATTTTCCAGCATCTTGCTGTTAGTTCCTGGGTAATTCTTTCGCATCCTGACAAAATTTCCGTCATTTGAAGTAAACAGTTTGGTAAGATGGATAGCTTAGAACAAACTTAGTTTGCTGTTTTGAAAGAATACTTAAAATACTTTCATAAAAAAGTTTTAGAATCAGATGATACAATAATTGAGCAACAATGACAATATGAATGTTGGAAGCTGTAAAGCGTGGTGGTGACATCATAGTCAAGGTCTAGTGCCAGTGGCTACTGAAATTGGACAGGGAAGGCCATCTTCCAAATTGTTCAACTTCTCCTTAATTCAACAGCTAAATGGTTAAAACCCAGTATTTCAACTTGGCATTGACTTTGAACACATATCAAAACCAGTTTTGGAATGGATGAAGAGAGAGCGGAGAATCTGGCAATGCATAAGAAGAGGAATTGCACAGAGTCATGACACTCCTAAATCATGAGCTGTAAGACAGACTTTGTCCATAACACATAGTACTGCTGCGTTATACACACAATATAGAAACATAAACCGCAACCTCAACTTTAAATTTATAATTTTTACCACTGAAGCATAAAGTCAGAGAAGGTTTTGCAAAAAATAAACTTCATCATCAGTAACAGACACCAAATTATATAACTTTACAGAATTGAGCTTTGACCTTTTCTTATTATGTTTCTACTTGAAAACATTGCATGGAGCTGTGCAAAAACTGTCAAAATCTTGGCACGAGTTAAATACAGTGCGGAATTACAAAGCTGTGTGTGATTTGCACTGCTAGCTTCACCTGTCATCAGGCAAGCCACAGCCTTAACCTCAGTTTAATGGTAGATCAATACTGTCAGCCGCACCTGCAGCAGGAGCCTTCTGTAGACTGAGAAAATATCAAACCATCTATAAAAGCTGACAGAATTATGAGCCAGTCTAAATGAAAAGTAGATCTACTAAAGCTATCTTTATAGTGAATTTATAGTTGGCCTGAAAATGCCACCCGGGTGATAACTGATAAAAGACCATCATTAGCCCTTTGTGTTCTACTTTAAGTAACTCTTCTCCACAATTAGCAAATCAGCAGTATGTGCAGTACAGTGTTGTTAACGTCTCTCACTGCAGCAAATAGCATACTGGAAAATTAGAAAATTCACATCATCTCATCTTTCATCTATAAAACCTCAAAAGACATACAAAGCATGCTGGGCTTTAAAATAAATGATAGGTGTGCATTCTATAAACATAAATGTTAACTTTGTTTATTCTATGCTTCACAATGAACCCTCTATGAAAAGCTAATGAGGTGATTAAAAGGGTGCATTGAATATGCTGTTCATATTCAATGTGTTTAAATCTGAATCAGCTTGCAAAAACATTTCAGCTTAAAACTATTGGTCACGTCATATGATGTATATGTGACTGTAACCATTGGGTTTTAATGAGAAAACAGAATATTTTTTCCCCAAATTAAATCAAACACCAAGAGAAAGAGAGAGAGAGAGAGAGAGAGAGAGAGAGAGAGAGAGAGAGAGAGAGAGAGAGAGATAACTGTGTCCCATAGGAATGCATTATAGGCATTTAACATTTTAGAGTATTTTCTTGTGACTAATGTAGTTGGGGATAAAATGTCCTTGAGAGGAATAGGCAAGTAAAGGTAATGGTTAGATGAGACATTTCCCGGCATTTATTGTTAAGAGGATAGTAAATGATAGATATTAGTTAATTTATTGCTAAGAATGTATTATATTGTTGAAGAAGTTATTTGTGTCTGAGATTCCATTCTTTGAATCATGACCCACATCTCATAATGACAGTTGAGAGTCAGAACATATATGGAGCAGTAGACATAGAGCTGTGCTTTTGGGTTCGCTCTTTTGTCTTTATGTCAGCAATCTTACCTTTTTGGGAAGTTTTATTTCCCTTGCTTTTGTTATTGAATTGCTAATAGGTCCTTAAGGCTTTTTTATCATAAGAGTCATTAAAACTGATAAACAACAATTATAACTCAGCAATTCAAGTTAGAAAGTCATTGAACGTTTGTGCACAATTTAAATCCTTCTTTTCATGAAGTACTTGTTCAATTTGTTTTTACAAGAGCAACTGTCTTCATCTTTATCATTGTTTAAGCAGCTTGCATATCTTAGAATGACATGTTGTGTTAAAGCATACATAATGTATGGATCAAAATTTTGCTGTGACTATTCCCAGCTGAAAACTTTATGGGCATACGCTATCAAACACTCAGACAAAATGTCTGTACTGAAATCTGATAATTGGAACTCAGTACGTACGTAGCTACAAGAAACATTTAAATCACACAGGAGGAAACTCATTATGCATAATAGCTCTCCATTCTTTCTCCTCAAATAATCTCAACAAACCACATGACAGTGTAATGGAAGCCTGTTGAGGAAAGATAAATATTCTATTGCACACCCACTTAGTGCAGTTACTGTGCATAAGTTTGTGCAAGCAACAAATACAAAATCCTCATTATTCTCTCAAATGTAAAAGACATCTGACCTTTGCTGCATTCTGATTGTTTTATTTGTGTTCTGGAAGCTGCCCATTTTTTGAAGATTTGCTCCTGTTTACTTCAATTTCAGATTTGCCTATTTCATTTTTTATCTGAAACTTCTTTATGTTAAAACATTTTATTAAGAAGAGTTTCTGTGAGATTGTCAAAAGATTTAATGCCACTGTCAGATTGCTGAAAATGTACATAAATTCCTGAAGTACTCAAAGATTGTCAGAAATATGCAGATTGTTTCTTCTGATTTCAGCTATTTAAATATAACTCAAATTGAAAATGTTCATGTCCTTAGGGTAGAACATTAGCAGATATTAGCAATGTACAATTTCACATTGCTTACTTTGCTGAAGAAAACCTTAACACCAAATGAAAGAACACTATTTTTTAAGCCACATAGTCTTAGTCATACTGCTAAGGCATCACTAAAGAGGACTAGCAACTTTTTAAAGGTCATCACCTTTACAGAAGATTAAGTTTCAGTCCAAACCTGAGCTATGACTTAAATATTACTTTACATTATCAAATACTACCAGAAAATGGAGCAGAAGCAGTATTTTCCATGAGAGCAGAGTAAAAATCCTCTGCAGTATGATGTGGATAGGTTATCGAAAAAAGTGCCTAGGCAGAACTGAAGCTAAAATTGACGGATGAGCACTTTTTAGTTTCAAATGACTATAAAACTGCACTTTTATGCTTGACAAAATGCAAGCATAAAAGTCCAAAAAGTCTTTTTGTAGTTGTTGGTTTTACATGTCACTCGGTTGTCAGAGCAAGCCAAGCATTACAGTAAGTGAGTTAGACAGAGATACAACCTACAGCCACAAGTATAAATGCCCTTTGCTGACTGTTCAATAATTGTCATTTTGTCAATTTAAAAAGCCCCAAACAAATAAAGTTTCCTAAAGTTGTTCCTTTTATTCTACTACATTTTTTTTTTTTATGTGTGTTATATGACCATCCCCAAATGGTCATCCTCTATTTATTTTTATTTTTTTCAAATATGTGTGGTCATGCTAAAATGCAGGAAAGGTTGGTTGCATGGCATGTCAAACACACCACATTTGTTGCTTAAATGTAGCTGCCTTGTTGTGTGAGCCAATGTATATGGCTGCTGCTACCCTGTTGACATTCTTACAGCTCATGATTTAGGAGTGTCATGACTCTGTGCAATTCCTCTTCTTATGCATTGCCAGATTCTCCGCTCTCTCTGACACTTCACCTGCTTCACCAGCAGGTATTTATGTGTTCAGTTAGCTATGCTACTGAAGGGGGGCAGCACATATGTCTTCCTGAACTCTCTGAATAATTTAGACTAACAGCCATTCCTATAAAAACCCTATCTATATTAATGAGGAGCCTCCAACCATTTGGATCATTGCTTAAAGGTTGTGGTTCTTCTATCATGTGTTTGGTGCCAAGGAAGTGATGTTGTATTTTATGCATAGATTATAAAAATGTTTGTTCAGCATTTGAACTGGAAAAAGCAACTGTTAACCACAATACACTATTATTCATAGCTATAGTATCTTATATATGACTTTGTGAGAGTTGTGAAATATGCTCTGCATAGACCATTGAAAATAAATGTTAAATTTCGTCATTTCAATACAGGTTGATTTGCGGTCAGTGATTAATGGATTACTGTGTATTCTCCTGTAGGATTGTCCTTCATGAAGCAGGTTTTATATTTTATCATTTATGACGAATTGTCCAGGTTCTAAAGCAGCAAAGTAGCCCCAGACAATAACACTACCACCACCATGTTTGACTGTCAGTACGATGCACCATTTCTGAAATGTTTTGTCAGTTTTATGCGAGATGTGTAAATGACATTTTAGGCAAGTTGCTTCTTCTTTATGAACAGAATGCAAAGATATTAAAAATACGGGGAAAAAAGTTTGCAAACAATGGATTTAATATGAACTTGAATCACAATGTTTTGGTCATTGATCTAGGAAGACAGGGTCAGTTTATCACACATGTTCACAGTCAAGCAGCCAGGCAGCACATGTGGGTATCTGTTAAACCTGATGTTCCAAACAGCGGAGCCGTCAAGGGGTGGTGATGAAAGGCTTTGTGATTCGAACAGTGAAGGTGGAAGGTCTGAGTGGAGCTCAATTTTGTTCTTCTCTCAAAGGAGGCTCTTGAGTGGAAGCAAGGAGGGAGAACAGCCAGTAGGAAGGAAGTACATTCAAGCTGCAGGAAACACTTGTAAAGGGAGCGGACATTTGCAGGTGAAGGATGTGGTGGTATGGTATTCACAGGTCCTGTAGTTAAGATATACATTTCTTAAATTTAATTTAATGTATTCTAGTTGAGAGGCTCATGTCTGAAAATTGTGGTAATGAAGTCTCTTTTTCATATACTATGTTCAATTTGAAACTATGATCTTTGACATTATCTTTACTAAATTAAGATGAAAAGACCTTGCAAAACGTATTAAGTGTGAAATGCTGCTTAGATCTCATTGCCAATTGTATGAAGAGAGAGGCTCCAACAATGCTTTTGTTTGGAGTCGTTGTAGTGGGAAATCACCTATTGATCACCACCATTTGGGGAACAGACTTGAAATGAAGATTAAAGAGCTGTACAGTCCAGAATTGTTCAAAACTGGCCCACCCTTTCAATCTCTCTCCCTTTCTTGTTCCAATAAACACCCAATAACACGATGCCATTCCTCTGCAGAGCATCTGCTCGCACAGCTGGCCATTTGTCTTTATGGTTAGTAACTCACTTACCAACAGAAGCTGTGTGTGACCCATACTTTCATCAGCCTGAGTGTGGTTTTTATTTGTGGGGTATGTGAAATGAACAGAAAATGTATGATCCACAAAATAGAGATGGAATAAAATGAGAAATGAAATGTTCTTATTGGCAGACAACAGATAAGTTCTCCCTGTGTGACTGTGTGCACCATAATAATTTTGTTATTTAGAGGCAGCTTGCAACAGCTTGCCATTAATGTGTGTAACTGGCGTCCAACCCAACTATTTGCACCCTACCACCTGTTATGATAGATCCATGCTGACAAATCTATTGGAAGAATACATGCAAAAATAATTTGACCAATGCAGTTTAAAATATCCAGTGAAACTGCTGAAGTCAGGAACAAAATGAAATTTTTTCAGTTTAACGAGAACTCCTTGGTTTGAAAGGCACTATTTGTTTTTCCAGCTAAAAACTAAAATTAAAGGTACATTATTTCACTGGAAGATTTTTTTTCATTTATAACAACATATTTTTTTCTAATTTTGTAAAGTTAAGAAAACTTACAAGAATCTCCAGGAAAAAAATGCTTTTTAAAAAAAAAAAAGTAATGGCAGTCTGTCTAAAAATATGTAAATCTCAAAATAAATATAGCCTTTGTTTCAGTGAACACAAATGCAGTTACAAAAATACACATTTAATTCCAAATTAAAACATTTGATTGATAAAGTAAAAAACACTATGTTTCCTGTGAATCAAGGAACTAAAATTCAGTTGTGTAAACACTGTTTCTGTGAAATGCTTCAGATCATAACTTCTACCAAAACAAGTTATTGTTCTGTTTAGTTATGTTGAACTGCTGCTATTGAACCCAACTTTAACACTTATCCACAAAGCCGAAGGTTATTTGTTTGGCAAACGAATTACATTCTACTGTATTGTATTTAACAAAATTGCTTGCATTTGGAGTTGCTTGGGATCCAGGCATAAACAACCAGCAGGTTGAAGTTGAAATATTTTGCCTTTTAAACATCATTATAAACTCTCTTCTGCTAAAGGATTATCATGTATCACATCCCTTTTATATGCAAAAGACAAAATATGAGAACCATTAAAGAAAACATTTTTCTTATGATTAAGAAAAAAAAAAGTCTTTCCACATGACATGATGCAGCCCCACAGAATGATGTGGCCCTTTAACACTGCCAGAGAATGACACAAAAAACACAGAATGCACCCTGTTTACTTGTGTGACGTGCATGCGAGATAGAGAGAAAGAGAGATTTGTTTTAAAAAAAACATTCATCTTGAATGGCCACACGGAAACATGAAAACCATGTTCTGGAATTTATTTACTCTGTTCAACTCGGTTTCAAAAATGATCGTTTCTGGTCTCCCAAGATGCCAAATTCATGTTGATGCACAATCTAAACAATAAAAAAAAATAATTTGCTGATACACCTACAATCATCTCTGTGTGGACGGGATCTTAGATTGTGTGTAATTATATATGAAAATTTATTTCTAACTGAATTTGGGTGAATTTTGAGATACCTAAATACATTTAAATGAACTGAATTGTATAAGAAACAGAAGTTGCTATCTTATACTGTTGTGATATTGTTGTGAAATTACTTCATCTTTTAAAATGAGATGTTCATTAAACACTAAACCATAGTGAAATTCTCTTATTGGTTCACAACATTTTTTAAGGTAATGCAATACTTTTTAAACGTCCTTTTTATGCTAGGGTAGGTGCAGGAAATATCAAAATAAAACCTACAGGTTGAGATGAGCCATCTATTTTTAAAACATCTGTTTGAAGTATTTGAGGATGGTAACCTTCTCTACGGGCTTTACCAGCAGGAAAGAGGAAATGACAATATTCCTCTGCCTCTCAGCATGATGTTATCTCCCATGGAGTTACAGCATGTGTGGAAACTTTGTACATTAAAATTATACACGAGGACAAAAGTAAAGCAGCAGTGCCATATCCAAAGTAATATATTTTGTCATATCTTGTAATATAATCATAACTAATTCAGACCCATATATATCATGTCATGTAACATCAAATTAAACATTATAGTGTCTTCCAAAAAAAGATATCTTCTTTTAAAAGACTAACAAGAATCTAAAATAAATAATTTACTCAAAATGCTGCATGCTGTCTCTATTTCTGCAGCCATCCAAAGACTTGATAATATTGTGGAAATATTTTCAACCTAGAGTACTGCACTGACAATGATTATTTTTCTGCTGTAATGTTCCTAAACAAAAATGCTACAAAATCAAGCTTATTGCTTCCATTTGATCAACCCTAGCAGCTTTTGAACCACATTTGGAGTTTTATAGATCTTTTTTAATTGGATGTCTTGTTACCTTTCACTTTTCATCCACATTTCAAAGCTGTTTACGTGGAAGTCAATGCTGCAGTCATTGTAATGACTGCAGCATTCTGAAAAAAAGATAAAAGGATGTGTTTTTAATCTGTTTGGTGTAGTTCTTTTGATGTTGATGTTTTATTATAGTAAAAACTTGTAGTGATCAAAGGTAATAGTTAATTGTTCAAGAGTTTTAAAGCCTTTCTATCCAAAGCAAGCTAGAAACAGCTCATAAAACTTGATAATTCAGATAAAGTGGCGTAACGGAGGAGCCATCATGAGCTGACATGTAGCCTACATTGAAACTGTCTACTATAATCAAAAAATAATTAAATTCAAAGCTCACAGACCATAAAAAAAAAAAAAAGTATTTAAAATATGACCACTGAACAATGTGTTGCTGTTTATACATATTAGGTAATAGGTCAATATCAAAAAATCTCATTGTTCCAAGCACATAGACTTCAATGTATTACCAGTGAGAAGTCATCCTAAAAGCCGTGAGCAGACACAACCTGGTGAATATCGCCACAAGGGAACCCTTATTTTTGATGTCCTTCAAATTGTTACACTTGTTTTCTTTTTAATTATTAAAACAGTGCTGGAATGATTAGTAGACAGATTTAACAATGTTTAATGGATTTACGAAGAAATCACAGTGGTATGCACAGTGTATGCTTGAGCCAAAAGAGTCACTTGTGTGATTAATTTATTGATTAATCATTGTTTAACTAAAGTGAGAATAATATCCGTAATGGGTTTATGTTCTTCTGACCTAAGAAGTGCAATGCATTGTTGCTTGTTTTCATGGCGGGCTTCTTTTCCAGTGAATAATGGCCATCTGCACTGGGAAGAAACCCAAGTTCTGCCAATAAAGTGGCAGAGGTATATCATCTCCCTCATTAAAGAGAGCTATTATGAACCTGCTGGTGCACAGAGCCACAAGACAGGACAAAAAACTGGCCAGCTCAACTTTAGTTCCTCTGGTTTGGATAAACAATGCAGCTCTCCTCTCTCACTACATCATTTCAGTACTTCTCAAATAGTGGTTACTCATTCATGATGTTACATTTTGATGTGCTCATCTGTTGCAGACCCAGTAACCAATGTAAATATATTCATGGCTGCTAGGCAGCATTAACAATGTTACTGTGCTTGTTTTGTTATGTCTTATCGTTGCATTATTCTCTCACTCTGTTTATCTAGTTTATCTGGCTTTCAGCTCTATCAACACGGCTGCTCCCAAATGTCTTTGATCACAACTTTTGTCCATTTTGTAATTTCTTTTAAATTTGGTATAAGAATTGACTGGTTCTTAGGTCCTTTGTCTAGTTCACACTTTGCAGACCCTTGCTATCCCAAAATTTGCATAATCTTCTTATCACCTGAAATACCTCTTTTTGGATTTTCCTGGATACTACAATCAATGGCACCAGGTTTGTGATTGTGTAAAAAAATACATTAACTGCAAGTAGTTCTGTTTCTTTTTAAATTAAATATTTTGTTTGCAGTTTTGAGATCTATTGCATTAATATGTATCCTTTTATCATTGTCCTTTATGAGATTCAGCCTCAAAATGCCCAGTTTAGCCTTTTAACCCATAGCTGCTAACATTTCAGAGTTAGTTTTTTCTTAGTTTGCTTTATTTGGCTAAGTGTGAAAGTTCACCCCTAATCCTGGTCCAGACCAAACAAGCAAACTCAGGTCAACCTGAAAACATGGAGTTTGTTAGCAAGTTGCCCTGGTAGAGTTTGTTTCTGGTAGGAATGCAATTACCCAGTAAACCATATTGAGAGAATATCAACTACTCAGGATCTACGGATTTGTTTGAAGAGGATCAGGTTTGTTCAATGAGGAAGCTGGAATATTTGAAAGGAATTTATTAAGCAAAGAGATAAAATGCAAACGCCACAGAAAAAGTTTCTGGCCAGCGCTCAAGTCCAGTAACTTCTTGCTGCAAGGCAGTAGTACCAGCAACTGCACCTCTGTGCAATGTTTGTGAAGGGCTTACTCAGCATTAACCTGCAATGAAGGGAGCGGTTGTAGACCTTTAGAAGCTGGCTAATGAAGAAGAAACAAGACAATTAATAAAAAAAAAAACATATGTTGGAGTTTTCCCATTTTCAGTGGATTCTTGTGCTTTATTTTGTTTGCTTCATTTGGTCTGTTCAGTTATTGCTCTACTTTTTCCCCTGGTGCCCTGCTATGCTTCTGTGTTCATTCTATCATTCAGTTAATTGAACTTACTTGTTCTTTGTTTCATAATTACAGTCCTCTGTTGTTATACTCTCGGCTCTTTTCAGTTTGATTACTTTGTTCCCTCAAGATATCTTGTCAGGTTATCCCTCTTTGTTTTTGTTCTTGTGTAGCATCCCTAGTTCGTTATCATCAAAGACTTTACTGCAATATGATCCTCCTCAAATTCGAGTTTGGGTCTTCGTCAACAGAGAAAAAGTCTCTAGCAAAAAAAAATAATGCATTTTTAAGACTTGGAGATAGACATTGTGTATGAACAAGGTCAGTCAAGTATAAGATTGCTGATTGTGAAAGGAAGGCATACTTCATTAATCTCACAACTATACCAACACAGTCCTGTTCAAGGCCGCAGTCGGGAGCTGATGCTTATTTCCTGCTGTAAATGAGTGAGAGTAGAGCACAGCATGGATTGTTTTTAATTCAGCACAGATTTAATAAGACAGGAAAAAATATGAGACTAAGAAACGCCCACCATTTTTAATCTGACTAGACAGAAACCTAATTTTTTTGTTCACCAAATTCTCAAAAACATAAATAATCTCAACCATTCCTAAATAATAAAAATCAATTTCACAGTCATTAGTCTTGATGAAAAATAGAAGAGTCATTTATTTTTCATACCTATTGAATCGTGTGAAGGGGTAGTTCATGCTACCGCTTCCAGCACGTCAGAAAAGGTCACCAGTTCATCACAGACTTTCACTCTATGTCTGCCTGTCTTATTATCTTTTCTATGGTAGATTTGAAAACGTTACTTTCACAGTGTGTTTGCCTTGCAAGGCCCTCCAGGCTTCACAGTTCAGCTCCAGTTAATCACAGAAGGCACACTCCCATGTCCCTGAGCATTGACTCTTTTCATTACTATGATTTCAGAGGCAAACTCCGCTCTGTCTGCAGCTGAACAGGATACATTTGCTATGATTGTAAAAAATCAATTAACATGATTTCTGTGGCTTATTTTCCCAATAAATATGAAATATTATTGTAAAATTATCCCTGCCTTGTATGTTTACCTTTCTGCAGTGTCAGTGAGATTTCAGACAGAGTTCTGTTAAATTTTTTTATTAAAGGCTGTAGAAGCAAAAACTCAAGAGCTTTTTAATCACTAAATATATTAAGAGAAGTGGTGAACCTGGAGCAATGTCATTAGGCTTGTGCCTTAATCTAAAGAAGGAAAAAATATATATAAAAAAAGAATATCAAAAGCAACGTCTTCCCCTACCTTAGATGGGACTCGAATTAATTGACATAGATATGCATTTTCTTAGAAGAAGAATAAAAAACAGGAGATGAGTTTTAATCTTATTTCTGTTACTTTTCTTACCTGTGTAGAAGTGTTGTGTTAAAAATGTAATGAAATATATTATTATTATTGACAGCTGTTTTTGACAATTGTAGCACACACCCAAGTCGATATTTATTTATTTATTTATTTATTTATTTATTTATTTATTTATTTATTTATTTATTTATTTATTTATTTATTTATTTATGTATTTGTTGTGTCCAATTAATTGAACCTACATAAAAGTTGGTAGTCTTGCTTACATCCTGATGTGAGATTTCATTGGACATCACTGTTAAACAGTCTCTGGAGTGTTTTATCATTTCAAGTCATTTCTCTGTGATGTGAGCTTTAACACTCGCTCTACAAATACAAGCTTCCCTCTTCAATGAATTCCCACTCAGAAGGCTGTCGATACTGGTCTGCTGACAGACGGAGCCAAAGGGGGTTTCTCTTATTATTGGAGAAGCCACAAAACACACATGACACAGTAAAGGTGAATTATGACCAGTCTTCGAAGGACTGGAAGCACAATAAGCTGGTGGCCAGAAATAATTCTTAGATTACTGATGGGTAATTTGAAATGATAATAAATCTTGACAAATAAGTCACCTTAAAATCTATTTCATTTAGTAGTTAGAAAGTAAATCTGTGACGGAATGCCTTGATGTGAATCCAAAAACGTTTAACTTCTAACATCCTTCCCTTTGAATCAGAATGAACTTTGTTCGCCAAGAAGCAAATCTTACTGTTTTTCAGCTGGAAGAATTTCAGAAAGAGGCTGCAAGTCTCTTGCAGAAACACGTTTTGCTTCAACTTTTTTTTTTTTTTTTTTTTACAGATGCCATCACATTTTCCTCAAACATTGTGCTAATGCATGGTAGGACTCATGGAGTATTCTAGGATGCTTAGCTGGCCAGATCCTGCTGCAGTTGTGACAAGTACATAATTCTTCATTTCATTTTTATACTTTGTTTACATTTAGCTTAGAACTCTTTCATGTGAAGTTGCTCAACATTGCTACTGTTGATGGCAAATCAAACAAGGCAAAATTGTGCATGCTTATGGAAAACAGTCACGTGCTACTCACCAGGCATTCAGTGTGACAGCAAAAGTCTGCATCAACTTTTGAAACACGTACCCAAAGCAACTGAGGCTGAAGACACTAGCTCTACGTTCAAACCCATCACGAAGATGAGAGGTAAATGGGCTGTAGAGGAAGCATCCACTCTAAGTGACAGAGAGGCCACAAAACACATTCCCCTGGTGCCTCTGAAGTGCTCTTGCTGACTGACAGCAGCATATCATTTCTGTCGATTTATTCTGAAGTATTCCTTCCTCGAGACCACAGATGGGGGGCATTTGTATGCCAGTCTGTGGAGTGCAGTCACATTTCATTCAACCACCACTTGAAATTTCCAATGACAAAATTTACTTGTGAACTTTAACATCAGCAAGTGGATCCCTCTTTCCATTCAGCTCTATTATGAGTCATTTACATATCCATTCACTGCAATATACACAATTGAGAATCATATTTCCAAAGGTCTTCTCTATTTTGCATTTACAAACTATGCCACACAAGCTTGCCAACACATACAATCATGTGAAAAAGACATTACAAAACTAAGGGAAAAAAACTAATTACCTGCCATCATTCTACATTTTGAACCAGTATCATTGATCTGAAGTACTCAGGTTTATATGGCTTTTTTTGCAATGCTTTGCAAGGTGGTGGCAAGACCACAGAATCACACAAATTGCTTAGGAAAGTTGATTGGATGTCAACAGATCCAACCTGTGCTGCTACCCTCATTTCTTTACAGCTTTGCTTAACTTTAATAAAATTTGCTGGCATTTCATGAATTCACAGATTCCTTAAAGTCCCATAACAGAATTAATTTCAGGTCGTTTTCTGAACCTCAACTGGTCCTTTTCAGTTTTGATTCTTTTTTTTTTTTTTTGTCATGTTGCCTATGTCACTGAATTGTGCCACTTAGCATTGCTGAACATAATAAAGCCATACTTACACAAAATGCTATCCAGCTCCTGCTGCAGTCCATAATACTTATAATAATATTTCCTGACTTGACTACTGCAATACCCTAACTGCTCTTAGAACAGGATAGAAACAAGGTCTTAAACTTAAAAGTCATAAAGACAAAGATTTAATGTTTGACCTGACTCTTACCATCATAAAGCTGTGATTATATTTTCTATAAAATGATCACTTTGATATCGGCCACAGGTTGTAAACAAAGGAACAAGGCCCATTTGTCAGTTTTCACAACCACATGTTCAAACATACATTTAAGTAAAGCTTTTATTCTTATTTAATTATAAATTTTGATGTTCCACAATAAAAGGTATATTAATTTTCAAGACCAAAAAGCACCAGTCACTGGACAGGGGACAATTTTCTGCAAATAGAGCGGATGAGAAGCAAGAAGTTGTGATGACATGTTTTGCTTCAGTGCGTCGTTCTCTCCTTATCATTATCTTTTTTCCCTCAGTCTGTCAAACAGACAAAAATGCCAACATACATATTCTGCAACCATAAAGTCAAATACAAAAATCTATTTTTTTTAACTTATGTTATTTCATAAAACCTTAACCGAACTAAAAGTTGTTATACAGTTCACTGTATGTTTTTTTTTAGTTAAATTCTACCAACACACTCTTTTAGGCTGATTGAAGACCAGATATGCACTACCGCATTCTTCTGCAGCAAAAGATATACATTTTTGAAGTAATTATGAGTTTTGGCGTATCACAAACAGCGTTATTTTAGTTAATAGGAAAATTACAACATATTTAGGTCGACATGTTCAAATAATTGTGGATCGCTTTAACAGCACAGGATTGGGGAGAAGTTAGTATTTCTTTAGACAAATACTAACAAGAAATTGTTAGTATTTATATGAATTTAACTACTTTCAGTATTACATAACACATTTTCAGCCTTAGTGCCTTAATTTCTGCTAAATATTATGTTGATGCAGCACATTAGCAAAACTCATGTTTAGAGTTAGTGCAAATTACCACCACTGCCAAACACTGACTTTTTTGCTAGACACATCTAGCTCATTAGCTGACAACAAATTATTAATTTATGATAACGGCTTATATGCTTTCATTAGCTAAAATGCTAACCATGGTAGTTAGTATTAGCATTAACTAACATGGTAACAAGACCTTATTCCACCATAAGAAGAATCTGTGAGATTTATTCTGAAAGTGCAACAGAATTACATGTTTCATGCCAAATTAAGTTTTAAGAAAGTGAAATTTGGAATATCTATTATCTGTTAGCCTTGTATTTTGAAGAAGATTTGTAAAATGTATTTTACATGTATAGCTCTTATGCATAAGTTATACCTGAGTAAATCAAAATATGCAATCCGACAAGGCTCATTTGTCTGATTCAAAAGTACCTGTTGAAAATAAACTTTGCACAGATAATAAACGTAGATTTCATTAATCCCATATATAAATATGCTGTTTTTATTTGTCTGATGTAATGTTAGCTATAAGTGGAAAATCATCATAATTAACAGAAAATGAAAGCATGAAAATGTCAGTCTGGGTGTAATTAATCAATATAATGTCTTTAACTTAGTGAATTGAGTTACTGAAATGAATTAACTTTTCAATAATATTCCAATTTATTAAATGAATAAATTAGACTGTACATGCTGAGCCATACTTCCAACATTTATTTTGCTTCCTTTTTAATTTTAAGATTTTACATTCTTTCCAAAGAAAATGGCAGCAGAGCACCTACAACTTCCAGTCCTCTGTAACACCACATAATGAGTAACACCAATAATAAGCTATCACATATTTAAGAAATACACCAACATTTTAGTCTATTAAGCTGTGAGAAAGACTCAGCAGTTCAGATCCATCAGCACACAAGAAATGATCATTTTCTACCATTTCACAATTTACTGAACCATGTCACTGGGCTGGCTCTGTGGCTCATTATCTTTTGAACACAACTGGCCCCATTTGCTTGTCTAATAAGCCTGCAGGAATCTTCTCAATTTGCAAATATCAATCCAGGGGAAAATATAGTTCTGAACCAGAAAAATGTATCAAACTATAAATGCCTTTCACATCTGGTAAGGATGTTTCATAATGACATGGTGGAAACTGACCATCATGAACACACATTATTAAAGCAATATTTTAGTAACTAAAATATTGTCACTTTTTCCACACGGAAACAAGAAAAAATGTTTTAGGAATAATATCCTTCTCACTACAATGGTATATGACCACTCAACGAGCCACATTTACCACATTTATACACTGTTACACAGCTTTGTAGGCAACTAAGTGCTTTGCTCAGAGTCGGATCAAAATGTGAAAAGAAGGAACCTGGAATCCAAACTACAATCTTCTGACTGCAAAACAACTACTCTACCCACTGAGCCACAGTCATCCCGTTTCAAATGCAATTGAAATGCTGGATCGTCTGTCTCAAACCTCTTGATTAAGTGGCATCTAAAAATAATATGTTGGTGGAAGTTTGTGTGAGAAAAGCATGACTTATCTACCGCATTGACCTGAGTACAACTAAATATTAAAAGGAAAGAAATGCTGACAGTAGATGCAAAAATTACATAAAATGCAATGTATCATTAGCTAGGTATATATCATGTTTATTTTATTTTATCTTCAGGCTGGTAATGTCTCACAGTAAGTCCCCACACAATAAATTTTGTGAAAGAAGGAATTGAAACGCTAAATCCAACTTAAGATAAAATTCTGTGATCATGATTAAAAACCAAATGCACGTTAAGTAATAAACTATAAAGAAGATCTGTGGCATCTTTACAAGGAGAGAAACAACAACCAAGGGCTTACACGATAAAAGAGCATCTTGGCCCACACCTATTTATGGCTACTTTAGGCTGTCAGGTTGAACTGATGATGGGTGAGAATTTGATTGGAAAGTGCTACATCGGACTAATCCTTGTAGCTAAGGACAGGAACAGATGAGTGAAGGAAAAATAGTGGTAGCACTTATTTTATTTTATTTTTCTTGACAGATTAAGCCATTTAAGATTGTGACAGATGAGAAAAATATGAGCAAAGAGGATGTGTCTGGCATGTTTTCTTAAATGAAGCCTCTTTCTGAACTATATTTCTGTTGACTGAAATAAAAATACATTTATCTCTCTCCATGTATGTATGCATGGATGTATAAATGGATGTATGAATGGATTCAAGCTGTAGTTCATATTTATTTAGGTTGTGGTCAACATATAGGCCTGTTGACTTTTGAAATATGAAATATAACAAATAATGTTTTGTTTTGTTTTTTTTTCAATAAATGCGAGAATGGAAGCCAGACTGAAAGATGTCGAAGCAGTTGATCATTGCTTTGTCTTCCAGTCAAAACAAAGACTGGAAGAATTAATAGTGTTTCATCTATTTAACAGTTGAAAGCGTTTCAATAATTTTGCTGATGAATGGAAGGCTTGAGATTGTAACCACTAATCACTCAGGGCCTCATGCATAAAAGAGTATGCACCTTTCAAACTGCAAGTTTGTGGTAGGCAGCGATTCTAAAAGTTGTCAAACAAAAGAATTCTGATGTGCAAAACCGTGCATAGACATGTAGCCCTATACTCTTCCTTTTTTAATCAAAATTTGTGAACTGAGTGGAAATACCTGAAATGCTCCCACCGTATGTCTGACGAACCATGGCAACGGCCTCCACTTGAGTCTCTTTCCAACTACTGCTACTAATAGTAATAATAGATTTTATTCAAAGAGCGCCTTCAGGGCACATAAGGTCATCTTTATAAAAAAAAAAAAAAAAAAATGAAAGCAATAAAATTAAGAGTAAAGCATTTGAAATGAAAAGCAAAAAAGAAAATTTTGAGAGAATGTAATATGTTGATGAATCAAAGTAAAAATGCTTGTCTGAACAAATTAGTTTTCAGCAAAAAAAACCAGAAAGTGTCAGAGGCCTTTGGAGTTAGTTTGAAAATCAAATTCTCCACAGTTGAGCAATGCCATCATGCTACTATTTGTTAAGCACTTTTATGCATCAGATATAAGTTCTACATTTACAAAATGGATATTTATCGATTCTTATTCTTTATTGATAAAGATCTGTCAGCCACTGATCTGTCAGCCACTTCATGCTGAAATGCTCCGTTTGCAAAGGAATCGCAGCATTCTGATGCCTTGAATGGGTGATACATAGGCATTTAGATATATCCTTTGCAGGATATTGGGTCATGTCTTCAGAAAGCTGAAAAGCTTACCTTCCATATTAAAATAATCTGCTGCTGTGCCGTTAAGTAGTGGTTCAAAGACTGATAGTGATTCCCTGCCCTTTTTTTTTGTTTACATCGCTGCTACTGTGGCATCTTGTTAAGTGGATAGTTAAGTATCGCTGTCCTGCTGAAGCGTGATGTGACAGTTGATGGACGAGGACTTGCTGTGAGATAAAGATCCTCAGTCTCCACACATTAGGAGCTGCAATCTGACAGTTCTTTCAACAGTTGAACAGAAACAATTAAGTTTTCCATATAAGTATAACAGGAATATATACAGTGCTCTCAGAAAGTATTCACAAATATCCCAAAAAGACAGTGTGGAAAAAAGATTTTTAATTTCTTAAAAAATTGAAAACCAAGAAATTACATTTGCACAAGAATCCACACTCTTTCTTATGAAGCTAAAAATTAAGCTGTTTCCACTGATCATCCTTGAGATGTTTCTCCAACTTAAATGGAATCTGCTTGTGGTAAATTCAGGGTTTTATTCACACCAGCCCTGTTCAGTCTGCTATAATCAAACTCTAGTTTGTTTGCCTAGAAAGTCCAGTTTGTTTGGGGAAGTGTGAACGTGCAATTCAACTCTGATGCGAACCAAAACAACAAACTCTGGTCCACCTAGAAACCTAGTTCTTGGTTCAGTTGAAGTGAACTTTGGCATGAATTTAATGCATATGTGGATACCAAGCAGACAGGAAACAACTCCAAAAAGCAGGAAGTGGACTACAGCACAGGTCTTAATGGGTAAATAGAACCGAAACAAACATATGTATCTAACGCTAGCGGGAGAAATGGCTTGTGGTCTTTTACCAAAGACAAGAGGAATCCTACAATCACTAAAATCTGACACTTGGTTGACATTTTGTGAAGAAAAAAGATGCACTCATTGTCTAATTCAGAAGTTTTCGTCTTTCCTCCAGTGATTCTTGGTGTAGCACCACCACAGACGAGGGGCTGAACAGGTTTTTCAAAAGGTTTGGTTTGTTTGATGCAGTGTAGTGTGAAAGTGAACCAAAGCACCTGAAAATATAGCAAATGTTGAAATTTCGTACTCAATTGAACTGAGCCTCCCAGACTATCAGGTGTGAAAACATTGTTAGTTGAATGGACTTGATTTGGAAAGGCACACATCTCTCTATTTAAGGTTCCAATGTTTCAACATGTCAGAACTCAAACACCTAGAATAAAATCAAAGGGATTGTCTGTTTCTTGATGCATAAATCTGGGGAAGGACACAGAAAAAATGACTGTTTTGTATTTCCAAATGAGCATATTGGCCTCCACTACTTGTAAATGCAATAAGTTTGGAATCACCAGGACTCTCATTTATAAATTATTGCATAGGAACCATACTATATTTTTGCCGTACATAGTATATGTATGGCAAAAAACAAAACAAAACTCTGATTTGTAAAATCATACGCTCACACATAGACACAAGGTCCTGCTTCATGTTCTGCTCTCTAACTTGCTCACATTCAACCACACATAGTTAAAGGAAAACACCTCATCAAAGTGTATTTAATTGAGCCAGCTGATCAATGATGTTTTATGATCATCAATGGCAATCACAGAGAAAAGAAAAAATTAAAAATCACCAAGACCAATGTGAGATGTGGTGGAGAGTTGACTAAATTTCATTCTTGGTAGCCATAGATACATAAAATAAAGTTTACACACCAATACCAGTATTTTAGATGCTCAAGACATGTCCTACTGTTGAGTGTTCATGCGTGTCAGCTGTATTGAAGCATGTTCCTCTGCGCTCTAGGAGTTAGGAAACAGGATTAGGTGCCGGTTGCTGATAGAAACCAGTGTATCCTGCAGGTTATAGCGGAAGAGTGCAATACATCAGGCCCTTTGAATTTTCTTCTTGGTTCTCCCATTTGCCAGGTCCACCAGTACCAATGTCTGTGCAATGGATGTTTCAATGCATCCACCACATAGAAATAGGCACGAGTATCACCACTGTATTTATATGTTTACAGAAACCACTCTGATTGCCTCACACTTTGTCATATTTATTGTCTCAGTCTGTGGTACACATCACCCTGGTGATCCTCCAGGGAGAGGAATGTGTTGGTGAGAAAGCTATGAGGAAACACAGACTTTAAGATTTAAGTTGGGTTACAGAGCTTCTTTTAGTTGAAAGGTCCTTATGTATAGATATGGTTCACCACCTGAATCATAAATAACACTGCTGTTTTAAAGTCAAACTGTTTAAAAATTAATATGGAGTGGAATTAAATGTCTGAAAGGAATCATGATGCAGTGTGGCTTCAATTCCCCACCTCACTCTCTGCCATGCCAGTTTTCCCTGTCTCTAAAACAGGTGTAAATGGCACATTCTCCAATCAAGTTTGTTTGATAAATAACAGCCTTTGGGTGGAACATGACCTACACTAGTTTCAGGCCTTCTTTTGTGTGTCTGGCAGAATTATAAACTGTCAGAGCTCGAGGTTCCTCTGTGGAGAAAGGACAACCTTAGGAGGACAACCATCTCTGCAATCCACCAATCAGGCAGAGTGGTCACTCCTTAATAAAAGAGTCCAGAGTTTGCCAAAAGGAACCTAAAGGACTCTTAGACCTAGCCTGACCATTACCTTTTTATGGAGATCGATTCTCATGTACGTTCAGTATATTTCTCCCATTGAGCTTGATTTCCAGTTCAATTTCAACTGAGCCAGTCAGTGAACAAAAGGAGTTGTTGTGAATGATGACATTTATTTTCTGCGCTGTTTTCGGACTCTAGTCTGTTTATGGTTGTAGTTTAGCAATAGCAGCGAGGAAACATCACAGTGCATATTTTAATTAATTGAATTTGACTGTAATTTGCCATTGGTTTAATAGGTAGCTCTTCTAGGGTTTGAAGTCACTAACTCCAGGTAACTCATAGCAAAGGGTTAACTGTTAAAATAGTTGGATTTCATGATTTACCTCTGTACTTAAGATGGTGACAACAGGGCACTGTGACATACAGATATTTTTGTCAGTTATTTTTGTTGCATTCTGGCTGAAAGAAAAATGTTTTCTAATACCTATCATTAAACTGTTTTTCACTGCAGACTTTCTTCTTAGATGATTATCAAAAAACACAAGAAAATAATGGAACCTGGGTATATCTCACCATTCACTTTGTTGGTGATGCCATTTATGTAAGCTGTCTTTCCTGACAGTCAACATGGATGATTTTCAATCTAGGCCATCTGTTTAAGTCAACAGTTTGAGAGTCATGAAATATTTAGTTTAGAATCATCACAGCCTAAAAATAATGTAGCTTGGGCAACGTACGACTGGACAGTTTTGGCAGCTGTAATGCATGTGCAAGCCAGACTTTGCACATGATTCACAAATCCCTCCTTTATGGTGATTTCCCACCCATAATTGTGCTGACAAGCAAATAAAGTCTCCCTAATTCACTTTGTTTAAAATTAAATAATGAGTCATGCATGCAAGATGGATATATTTATGGCATACAGTACAGACCAAAAGTTTGGACACACCTTTGAGTCCAAACTTTTGATCTGTACTATGTCTTTGTAAATTACAGTAAAAGAAAAAGCATCCAACTCTCAAGGATCAGGGATGTTGGTAACATGCACTAAGCACAACAAATTTATCTTCTATATAAACTCAGCTCACGGACTAAACTAAAATGCTGGATCTCTCATTAAAAGTCTCAGGCATTCTTAGCTACAGTCAATTAGTTAGAAATGCTACCCTCAACTTGGGTCAACATTATTCTTTTTCTGTCTTACTTTTGTGACTATTGTGTTTGTGGGATTCTATTGCATGTAGAACATACAAGGAAAGCGATGCAAAGAAATAAAGTAAAATATATTAGAATGATATTGCTTTTTTATGTCAATGATAATATCAATCAATTTTGTTAATGACTGCAATTAATATTTGTTTATTTTTGAACCATCAGTCAGCACCAACAGACAGTTTATAGCAACTCGACTACCAAAACGATAACCAATTTACTGTTTGCCC
Organism: Alfaro cultratus; assembly: GCA_903066825.1. Taxonomy (NCBI): domain Eukaryota; kingdom Metazoa; phylum Chordata; class Actinopteri; order Cyprinodontiformes; family Poeciliidae; genus Alfaro; species Alfaro cultratus. The sequence goes on along the minus strand of CAEFZX010023596.1, from coordinate 28,603 downwards.
TGCAACTTTTTCAGAAGATTATTTGCACTAGCAAAAACAGTTTTTTTGGATCATTTTCTGCAAATTTAATTGAACCGATTTGTCATTTTTAGCTTTTTTTTCTATAAAATAAAATACAACATACACAGTTGGCTCTCTTTTTATGCAATAAGCATTTTTGATTAACTAGCTATATGAACAGTCCCATCCTAAATAAACATAAAATCTTACTGGGTTAAACCAGTCATATCTAACCGCCGAATATGTACAGAAACCATGTAGAGCACTGGGATCAGAAAACAGAGGGAGCTTTTTACAAGAGGCAAGCAACAAGGCCTTTTGCATGACGGCAAGTTACATACTGCTGGGAGTGGGCGACAGTGATTCAATATTTCAAGCTGTTTTGAGCTTCCCCTGAAAAACACAGACAATGAGACAGCAACAGGGACTCACCAACAATAGTTTGTTTTAGGAAGAAAATGGATGACTAAATGTAAAACAGTTTTTGGCAAATAAGTAAGTGCTTTGTTAAAAAAATATTACTAATGAAGTAAAGCAGAACAAAGATAAGAGTCATTAAAATGTAACAATGTGACTTGAAGAAGTTGTTGATCATATGATAAATGTCAGAGGTGGGAGAGGTTTTGTTTTTAATCTGTCTCACCGAAATAGACTTGGCCTATGGTAATTATACCATGCCTCTTGAATCCACTTGAAAAAAATCTATTAAATTGAAAATAGAACCCGACCCACCGCTTTGCACAAAACAGAAAGAAAAAAAAGTGCTTTAATGACCACACAAAATGTTTATGAAAACTGAGGACAAAATGTTACAAAGAAATCTTTGCATTACCATGACTGCAAACCAAGGAAATGTACTGCCATCTTGTGGAACTAACAAGAAAAAATTAACTTGAATTTCAGTATAAAGGGGTTTCACTCAATTAAATTTTCAAAAAGATAATTACTGAAAAAAAAATTAAAGTAATAGAAATTTCAATTCTTTAAGTTAAATGATAAGGAAAACCAAAAAGAGATCAAAATCCAAAGTGCAACATGCAGAGATGAGTTTATATTGTTTTGCCTTAACACCCCAGAGCAACTGTGATATTTCACAATACATTTTAGAAATTTTATTCTGGAAGACTATTAGCTTCAGGAACAAGTAAACCATTTGCTTTTCTGAACACAACCTCTTAAGTTTTTGTATTGTGGAATAAAGTATAATGCAATTGAGTCTTTGCACTGCCTTGTTAAATATTGATGAGTGTATCAGAATCTAAGTACAATAAAAGCAATCTAATAGTACTTCTGTATTCATATTTATGAAAAATATATATTTGTGAAGGCCATTCCCAACAATGGACAGTGCTCACATCATGCAGCACAAAAATGCAAGACTTGATTAAAATTTTAACATTGTTGAGAAATCTAAAATTAGCTTGTATGTTAATGGTAACATAATTCACAGATTATCAAGCCTATAAATAGTCAGTCTGGTGTCTGACAACTTTATCAGGATCAATGGGTTTCAATCATTACACTATATACCTGAAAATATATAATGCTTCCTCTTTAAGGGACATTTCAAAAGAGTACACTTTACACTTTGGATTTAAATCACCCAAACTTCTCAATATAGTAATCATATATTATTACTAAACATTTTCTTATGTTATGTTAAATATTTTGTTAGTTTGCTCATTTTAAGTTAGATATATTAAATTTGGCACATTTATTTGTCAACTGAAAAATGTCACATATCCACCACAATCAATCTAGATCTGATAAAGCCAATTGATTTCTCTAAACTGTTGTTGTGACATCAGACAAAAGTACAACACTGAAACATGTCAGGTATGTCCAAAGACATGAAATAACTGCATATAAGAAAAAATGAATCTTTAAGACTGTATCACATATAGACACAATTAGTTTCATTGATAGACTTTGAGTTTAATATTGTTTCATAAAATGTCCTGTTCTGTTTCTTGGAAAAACTGCTCTTTGTAACTGTTTTCTTAAAAACTACAATAAGTATATTCCTTAACTATCCAAACAGAAAATGCAAAAAAACAATCTAAACTGTGATTATAAAATGTAAGAGAAAAGTTTGTGCTAATTTACTTGCCAGGCAACAAGCATAAAACAGAAATCTCACTAATTGTAGTTCTGTTGCAAATATGCAAAAGTTACTCATTGTATCCAATATTATTTAATGTACAATATCCTTGGTGTTGATCCCAGCTAAGACAAAAGCAAGGACACCTCTGTGACACATGTCTGTGCTCTACCTTATATTTCTGCAGAAGAACATTACTTCAGTTGCTATTCAGAGAATTGCATCCCAGAATAAAGCTCTCAAGTACGTAAAGCTTTGTTGTAATGGGTCAGCTCTCAAGTGAATTCAATCTGCTATTGCTCTGTGGAGAGACTGCATAAGCACCAATCAGAGAGCTGGAGTCTGAGTGTTGAAAGCACACAGATTATTTGTCAGTGAGGAGAATTAATAATGCTTGGAGCATTTGGAGCTGTGAGTAATGGGCATGGAGATGGGCCATCAGAAAGCTGTGATGAGGATTTAGAGAGGAATTCATTACAGGGAATCCCCTATCACACAGATTGGATTTTTTCTTGTCAGTGCAGGAGCTTTTCACCATTTATGAAATTAAGAGGGAAATGGGTTTTTGTTTTTTCACAGCTTTTATAGCTTTAACATATTACGACAAGAAAAAACTTATGTGGTCTTTATAAAATCCTTAAATCAGATAAATTGAACTGCAGAGAATGATCATACAATTAAGTATTGCACTGTCATTATTTTTAAACAGGTATTTAGAGAAGAGAGGGTTTTTTTGTTTAAAATGTCAGTATTCTTGATTTTAACACCCCTTTTTAATGCCACTGGCTAAATAATTTGTCTTCTGTTTATTTGGTGAAATTTTTACTCAACATCTGTTCACTTAAGTTTGTGTACATTAATTTATGGATATATCTTTTATTATCCTATTACAGTATTTCACTTGAGATGAATTTAGTACATTGACTAGGCCAGTGCAACACAAAATTGACTTCCATTCTGCTATCCCATGACCAGTTTAAGGTGGTACCAGTTGCTTTTTTATTTTTTAAAACAATTTATTTGAGAGAGAGACACTAACTATACATCAGTGGTTTATTTTCAATCTCTAACTTTTCTTTTAACCACTTTTGATATTTCATAAACAGATTGAGAGATAATCATTTAAAAACAATATATGAATTATTTATCTTAAGAGTAAATGCAAAGTCACACCACATAAATTAGAGAACTGGGAAACTGACTTTAACTTTATTTTATGATAGAAAGTCTCAGGAGCCAATAATTTCAAACTTTGTCCACTTGACAAATGATCTCACTTGAGCCATGCTAATATTTTTCACCAATACTAACTGTAGTTCTTTGTGTGTATTCCCTAAATAATCTACAAGATTGACCTAAATCTGAGATTTCCAAATGAATGCCAATATTTCCATATGCCACATGTTCCAAAACAGACATGTTGAAGTTCAATATGATAAAATAGAGCAACTTTTTTACATTTCATTTAGTCTTCTGTTATCTGCTGCAAGTCTTGCTCTTTTTAATTCTCCTGCAACCAGAAAGAGGCCTTTTGACAAGTGTCTTTTTGCATTGCTTCTTACACCTTTTGATTTTATTTGTAAACACTTCAATGGCAGTAAAAATAACTAACTTAAGGTTTTCTTTGCAACAGAAACACCCTGTCCCATATAGAGCACTGGGAACAGAAAGCAGAGGGAGCTTTTTGCAAATGGCAAGCAACAAGGCCTTTTGCATGACAGCAAGCTACATACTGCTGGGAGTGGGCGACAGTGATTCAATATTTCAAGCTGTTTTGAGCTTCCTCTGAAAAACAGACAATAAGACAGTGGCAGGGACTTACCATCAGTACATTGTTTTAGAAGGAACAAAAATTGCTATATGTGAAACATTTTTTGGCAAAATGTAAAGCTTTGTTGAAAAATATTACTAATAAAGCAAAACAGAACAAAGATAAGTGTCATTAAAATGTAACAATGTGACTTGAAGAAGTTGTTGATCATACGATAAATGTCAGAGGTGGGAGAGGTTTTGTTTTTAATCTGTCTCACCGAAATAGACTTGGCCTATGGTAATTATACCATGCCTCTTGAATCCACTTTAACTAATCTATAAAATTGAAAGTGGAAACTACCCGCCAGCACTTTGCACAGAAAAGAACAAAAGCATGTATTACATATTACAGTGTTTTAATGACCACCAAAATCTTCATGACAAAGGAGGAGAAATGTTACAAAGCAATCTTTCTGCGTTACAGTGACTGCAAACCAAGGAGTTATACTGCCATCTCTGAGACTTCCAAATGATTGCCAACCATTCCGTATCAAACATGTTCCAAAACAGACACGTTGTAGTTCAATATGATAAAATACACCAACTTTGTTGCATTGCATTCGGCCTTCTGTTATCTGAAGACAACAGAAAGTCTTCCTCTCTATCTGTTGTTAGTTACATTCATTTTAGTTTATTTGTTTATCTGTTTGTGTAATAAATTTATATGAGTTTCTGGAACACAGTATGTGACACAAATTATCCATTTTTTCTAACACATTACATCTTTTGTGGCTGTACTGGTAAACCCATACTCTCCAGCATCCATAATAGAAACTATTCAGCTTTTTACCAAAATCAAGACAGTATTTAACATTTTCTAATACTTCCAAAAGTTAAAGCATGAAATGTCTGACAGATGTGGCTGTGGCAACTGAACCATGGTAAACATGGTTATCAAACTTTTGAGGAACAAGATCCTACAGTTGAGATTTTGCCCAAAGAGCAGTCTGTAGTGCAGAGAGATGAGTCTAGCTGTCTAGTTAGCACCTCAGCAGCAGTTCACTTTGGTTTGCCACGACTGGAATGAAAGCTATGCTGCGTGACATTTTGTCAATATAAGGAAAGTTGGCAGGGAGGGTTTAATAACTAATCCAGGTGGTTTATGTGAGCTCAGGCCATTTCAAAAGTCTTTTGAGCCAATTGAATTAGAGGTGCAGCATGTGGAAGGTCAAGCGTGACAGGATGCACACACTATTGGGATCTTGGATTTTTGGATTGTACTCATAGATTTAATAGTTTTTAGAGCAGATATATCTAACACAGTGTACATTATTCAGGCCAGATAAAAGATTGATAATATTTAGTTAGATTTTGGGTTCTATTTTTCACTGAGTCACTGTGAAAAATGGTGCTTTGTATTTTACACAGTCCCTGTTATAACCACAGGGACTATAACATCTTGGGAACTTTTTATATTAGAAACCAGAAAAAATATATGGTAATATGTTTAGGGTCATTGTCTTGCTTTGATTTGGTGAAATACATAGAAGGCTATGATTGTACAGTGACAATCAAAACTTTTGTTGTTGTTGTTTTTTGTTTAAAAAAAAAACAAACTGTTGTGATGATTACTTTTTAAGATGAAATGATTGAGGACTAAATTTTAATGCCGATGAACAATAATATATTTCAATTTGACTATACCAGTCAAATTCAGGGGACCGTGGATGTACACGGGAGATTTTATGAGCATCTGTTAGCTAGAACTTTCTCCAAACTGGGGTGATAAATTACGGTACCAGTAAGAAGCATTCCCATTTTGGATACATGATGCTAATGTGTCCAAAGAAAAAGTTTCCATGGAGAGAACATAACAGGAGTTAAACATTGTTACATCACAAGAGGAACTTTGAAAAGCAACTGTCAAAACAAAGGGCGTTTAATTTAGACACCAATGTATATCACCTGCTGTTGTGAAATATATTTGGGTGAACATATAAAGCCTTATAAGCTCTGGAATCTTAAAAGTGTTGTGCATAAGTGAAAGCCTCAAATCATCAATGAATTAGATTAACGTCTACTTCTACTACTTGAAGTAGAAGTTTTAGAAAAACTTCTACTTCAAGGACTTTTCTATAAGCTGACAGGTCATTAAGCGTGCTCAGTTATCACACCTTAAATTATGTTCTGTAATTCTTATTTATTATTAAACACTGAAACTGAGATAATTATTTCTGGTTAATCAAAAACTACATTAATCTTACTTTAAGACACTGTTTCCAGATTGCTTCTTTATGCTTTGATTGAAAATGCCTTACAGTGGGTTGCTTTAAGCATGACTTTTAGATGTTCTCTGTTCACACTTCAAAGACAACATTATACATGGTTTGAATCTTAATGTGACAAATATACTCAGCATTCTATTGACTGACCTTCATCAAAAACTCCTTGCTCTTCATTTGATCGTCCCTTTCCAAGAACAAATCAGCATCAAAGACTTTAGAGGAAGAGCTTGTACCACAGAAATGACACAACCTTGATTACATAATGTGTCTTATCGTTAGAAGTACACTGCATACCAACAGATTAGTGCCTTGTTAGCATCATGTGATTTCCCATGGTATCTAGGCAACTGTTAGGTTTAATAAAACAAGTGAATGGATTAAAAAAAAGAGCTTCACTAGAAAGTATGTGCTACTAAATAGATTTGAATAACATAAATAACTGAAGTGGGATCTATCTCCTCTACAATTATTTTTGTATAGTACATGCTTTTTGTTTGAAATCACATTTTGTGGACACAGGAATGACAAAAATGCATGTTTTTTGATAAATAGCAATCAATTTGTTATTATTTTCACAGATTAATTCTTTGCTTAGGTGACCTAAACTCTTTATGAAAGACTTAAGAGTGACTTTATGACAACTGTGTTTAATTAAATCTAAAATAATCAATAAAGCAATGACAGCTCTTGTCTAAAGATTTGTATTTTATCATCAGTAATTATTATTATGACAGGCAAACCCAGCAGCAATCCCTCCCCACTCCTTATTCATCTTTCCACCCAAGATCCCTTAATCCCACCACTGTCCTCCTCACCCTCCCAACCCCCTGTCTTTCTTAGCAATATAAGCCACCCGCATTCAGCATCAAACTGTCTCAGCAGAGGCAGCTCGCGGACTTTCAACCCAGAAACATCCACCCAAAGTCTGTAAAACCTAAGAGGCAGCAGATTTATACCACAACAATCAACCTGTGTGAGGCGGTGTGAGCACAGAGCTGGAAACAGGTGAGCCACTCGTCTCTGTTTATGTGCGATTATGTGTAAAACTATTTTAACAAGAATCATATTTCTATTTGAAAATAGACTTCTGCTATTTTATTCTGAGTATTTATATTTCCAAACACTGAAGTCATGAAAAAAATGGACCATCATCTGGCTATACCTATTTTTTAAGTAATATGTATCACTGAATGTTTCAGGGGCAAGTATTTAAACTGATCTAGCACTTTTAGTCAAGATCAGTAGGTTATTTTGTTTGTTTGGTTTGTAATTAGATGACTAGTTTTTTTCTATCATAATTCTGATCAACTAAGTACCTTGAGATTATGTAACTTCATCAAATAGTGGTCTACAGCACAAGCTTTGCTGTTTTCTTTTGATTGTCACTTGTTTATATCAAACATTCACTGCTGAGGTTATAACATCCCTGCTATTGAATCTGATGTAATCACAATATTTTGAAATATACTTGTAATCTTGTGATTTTCTAATAATATTTATCAAAATCATTTGCCCTTTCATTGTCATTAACCCTAACAGATAAGCATTCGCATAAAATTTAGCTTAGAAAAACCTAAAGTACAGCATAAAGAGGATGATGATAATGGTAAAAATGTACACTCCCAAATTAATTTTCAAATTTCAACACAGTGCACAAAATACATCCATTTACACAGCTGAGACATTGATATTTGAGAGAAGTGTTTGGGGTGGAGGATGTTTGGATTTTATATTTCATAAATTGTGATTAGTTAAAAAGGATAAATGAAGCAGGAAGTTTAGGCAAACCTTTAATCTAAACCACTGGGCTGCTTTTAGTGTCAGTACTGAACACACTGCGGCCATTTTTAAAAACAGCCTCAGTTTTTGTAAAACGTCACAAAGGCACAGCCACTATCTACAGTATTTTTCTCAGTGTAGAAATCTTGTATATACTTACCAGTACAGGTGAAACAGAAATGTAAGAAGTGTTTGAAATATGAATACAGAGGAAAAACTGTAATGAATGATAAAATCTGCATTGTGCAAATTTTTAATTATATCTAGTGACATTAATGTCTTTTTACTTTTAGATCACGTTTTGCTTTCTCAACTCTAGCCAAGATGTGGACAAGAGGCAAAAACCCGGGCCAGTTAGCAACCAGATCATCACGTACAGTAGTTCATTTCCTTATAATCCATATAAATTTCTTCAAGAGTCCACATAAACATCTTACATGACATGTAACAATATGTTCAGATGAACACAAAGAGTTTCAAAATAATGTATCACTGGAGTTATATCAGCCACAATATTCTGATATTATGCGATATATATTAATTTATCTCTGTTTATTCAATTCAGGTTTCTCCCTGGTTCATCAGTACATTCTACGTTTTAATGAGGTGTCTGGCAACAAGTCAGGTGAATGAGTTAGCTGTTGTCTGGGGGATGTGTGCTTTTTGTTTTGGTTTTAATAGACATTTTGTGACACAGTCATGATATGTACTGTGTTACTTAAATACACTGTCTGCTTATTACTCGTCATTGCTTTGAATTTGTTGTGTATTTTAAAGTCTTGAAGTAGAGACGTGACCTGTTGTCGCTCTTGCTATCGCTAATCCCCAGATTGTTGGATATCATGACAGAAATACACATCCACAGCCTGACTAGCCAACAGATCTGTTCACGCCTGATTAGAATCTAACCATACATGTGTTAACTTTTATTCCTAATGTTTTGTTTCTCTGTCTTTAGCTCAGCTTGTTGTGCATGCTATACAAATTATGAAGTAGAAAATAAAAACAGCAAACAGGACAAAGTGATGATCAGATTTTTTAGAATGATTTGAAAAATTTGCATCTACTAACTTTAACATTTCCTGTAGAGTAAGGAATAGGTCAATTGAGATAAAATGATAGTGAGAGTAAATAATCTGTAGCTGTCAGCAAGAACTTTTTAAAAGAGATTATAGAAGGTCAAATCCACTACACTTATTACATGAATACATGCCTTTGGAAATCCAAAAAGTGTACATATTTATGAGTCAGTTTTGTAACCTTGTATAATCTATAAAGAATACATTCTGGCTGTTGCAAACAGATGCTAAATATGGTTTATAAATGAACTTGAAAGAAATAAAAGATGAGCAGAAACCTAAAGTTGCAAAAATACACAAGTAATTTTGACAGTTAAAAATAACACTTGTTCTTACTTTTTAAATAAACTTATATTGATATTACGAGTAATATTTTTCAAATGCATTGCATCTTGAAACATAATATATACCATTCAAAATATGTAGCTGCCTGCACGTTAGGAAAACATCTATGTGGAATTATGTTTTCTGCTATTTGCTGGCACCATAAATGAACTCTGCTCAAGCAAGCAAACAAATAGAAAACACCCTTTTTTACTCATTCATTTATGAAGGAGATTGACTTGATTATTGATTTGTTAAAACCCTTTTCATTGAATAATTCTCTCAACGTTCTTTTGACTTCATTTAGCTGCAATCCGGAGGAGATCTAAAACCCCTGGAGTGATGATCACACAGTATGCAGCAACTTTACCTGAGGGTAAAAGTACTCCGGACTTCCAGTGCAAACCCATGCCAGTTGCAGTCAAGCAAGGTTTGTTTGTTTATGTGATGAAAAGCGATGAAGCTTATGTGTNTGTTGAGTCATACTAAACTTTAACATGAAATCAAAACAAAAGAAATACGATTTACTCGTTGTGTTTTAACAATATGCTTTTCACCAAAACAAAGTTGAAATTAAAAAATACAACAACAAATGAGATCTTTTGAAAATGTCCTTTAGGAAATGTAGCTATTTTCAAGGCGGTGGTGACAGGGGACCCAAAACCAGATGTCTCATGGAGAAGAGCGAAAGGTAATCTGGCAGACAAGGAAAAATTCCAAAGGAAATATGATGAATCAACAGGGGAACACATATTAGAGGTAACCAAACACAGTTTGGCACAAAAACTGAGCAAAGCAGGAAGATTTGAAAACATTACAACATAGTATGTATATATGCATTTTCAGATTCATGAAGTGTCTGCAGAGGAGGCTGATACGTACAAATGCTACGCTGTGAATGAATGTGGCAAAGCTGTCTGCACCACAACATTAAGCATAATTGATGGTAAGACTGATTTCTGAGTTAATGTTACTTTAAATTGTACACTGCCTAATGTGCACAATTAAGTAGAAATATGAATTCATATGAACTCATCTGTGACAGACTGTCAGCAGTTGGCAGCACCTCTGCAATGTGAATGCAAAAGCTAATAAGAGACTAAAAATAAAAAAAAATTGTATTTTTAGATGTAAGTTTTATGATGTACTGTTTTAAGTTGTACTAGTATAGAGAATATCGACTAAAAAATAAAGATATTATTTAATGTCAAGGACTTTTTATCTGTTCTTGAACAGATAAAGACATGATGTGCCTCATTTTAAGATATTTTTTAGCCTACCTATTATCATCTGACAGGATTTTAGTGAAATCAAACTCAAAATAAATTTGTAGCAAATCATTATTTGAAAACAGCATTTTGCATTTAAATAGTTGACCTTGTGTGATATTAAAAATAATTTAATGATTTAAAATATTCAAATTCAACAAGAAAGTGAAAACAGAAACCTGTTAGTGGGCAGATTCTGTTTTTACATCACTATATTCAAAAAGTTCAGTGACTCAAAATATCCATGTTGTGTTGGTCTTGTAGAAATGTTTGGTGCAGTGGTAGAACTTTAGATTCAATAATAATAATAATAATAATAATAATAATAATGAATACAATTAGCAAATGTTTTGCTTCTGACCAGGTTCAACAATTCCTGAAGATTTCAGAAAGCTGTTAAAGAAAAGGTAAGCATTTTAAGCATCTCAATCCTAGCATTTCTGATGCAATATTGATCACAATAACAGTGACCTTCAATGTTTGCTTAATACTTTAGCAAATCACAGACAGCAGGTGGAGATAATGATGAAACTTTCTGGGATACGATGATGAATGCTGACAAAAGAGACTATGAGAGAATCTGTTCTGAGTATGGCATAGCAGACTTGAACATGATTCTCAAGAAACTTGAAGAGAAAAGAAAACAGAAAGGAAAAAACAAACAGAAGGTATGAAAATGTAATTTATCAAATGTAACAATATTAATGAATGGCAATACATTTTCTGTGAATTTCTAACAGCATGTTTTAATGATCACAATGTCAGCAAAAAAAAATACAATCTCATAGAATTATCTGTAAACTACTTCGCCCAGTCAACAAAATCTTTGCTGCTGCCACAAATGCCAACTTTCAGTTAAGCTTGTAGAGAGAAAAGTTTAGCACCTAGTTAAGGACCAGAAGTAATGGCCCGATTTGGATGTAATTTGGTACCTCTGCACGACCAGAGGTGAGAATGTAGCAGTGGTCGACAGAGCAGCTAATAAATAAAAGAAAATCACTTCTTTCCCCCTGAAAACCAGGAAGAGATCTACAAGGTTCGCTGCAGCAGAGCGTGCAGGATTAGTAAAAGGACAGACACACACTCTTCAACATCTGTTTATCTTCATGCAATCTGGAAAATGTTGTCCATCCCTGAAATGCTGTACCTCAAACTATGAAATCTTTCATTAACTGAAAGATTTCGGAACTGACATTCCGAAATCCTCCTCAACCTCCACTCATAACCATGGTATTTATTACCTTTGATAAGGGCTGATGAAACTTAGTTTTGCTTTTTAATTGCCTGTAATTCTTTTCCTCCATTCATTATATTTTTGTGTGCAATTTTTTCTAAACAAACCATGTAGTGAAAATCAAGCCCATTGAATCATTTGATACATAAGAAGCTTGCATGAGACTAACAGAGCAATAAGACTTAAAATATGTAAAGTTAATCATTTAAAATGACTAAAATGTAATTCTAAATTAAAGTGTAATTTACCATTTGTTGTAGTCATTGAATGATTGCAATCCAAATTTGTTGCAGAGTTTCTCTAACTCCGACATCAACCCAGTGTTCTGTTTTCTATCCAATTCCGGTGTCATGTTTTAAAGTGTTAATGTGTGAATGCATCCAATAAACATGTCTGTGATTGGCTAAGATGGGGATTTTAGATTAAACACTAACTACCAAATGCTTTTAACTCCTGTGCTTCTTCACTTATACAGGATATTATAATTTCCTATGACAATGATGCTAAAAAACAGGACACTCAAAGTCTTGGGAAGAAAAACTACATCAAAAACGAAGGCTCTGTGCAACATGACACTGGGATTTACATTGGGGATGTTGAAGAAGCTAACCGCCACAACAGGCATCTAAATCTAGTTAATGCTGAAAAAGACCTCACAGAGTTCAAAAGTAAGTTAAAAAAACAACAAAAAAAAACGAGTTTGACACAGTCGAGAATTTTAAAAATATGTAGTTGCTTTCTTGCATAGTCACAATATATCAATACAGACCATTAATGACTGTTGATACATGTGACAGGTTGAACTGAATGAGTTAAATTTCTTTCACTTTAGTTTCCAATGTGGATTTTGTGATCAAAATTCAAGAGATTAAAGCTGAAGAAAATGATGATGCTCTCTTTGAGTGTGTGCTAACACACCCTCTACCTAAGATTACATGGATGAGAAAAGGTATCCTCCTGGAAGATGGGGAGAAGTACAACATAACTGTGTCTGACAACAAACTCATCCACCGGCTGCTCATCAAGGACTGCACGAAACTGGACAAAGGAATCTATTCTGCTGTAGCAGGGATTATTTCCTGCAGTGCCTGGCTGGTGGTAGAAGGTAACATCCTATTATACAGGACAATCCATTAACAGATACCAATGTGATGTGGTCGGGGATTGGCTGAAAATGAGTAACGTATTTGTGGAACTTAACATGCTTGCAGATCAGTGCAACCCGACAGGTGATGCTAAGAAAACTATCCGCAAAACTGCAAAGGCTGCAGGGGTTCAGGCTGACCTGGAAAAAATGGCCAAAGAGCAGCAAATAAAAATCCAAGGAGAAATGGAGAAGATTTTAAAAGCTGTCAAAGAAAAATACTCAGAAGCAGAAAAACTGAAAGGAGAAATACTAACTGGTGGAGACGACTGCGGTGGAAGTAATCAGACAAGTAAAACGCAGAGGAAAAACACAAAAGATGACACTGTGACAACATTTGAGGATTCTGGTGGTATTATAGAAGAAGGTGACCTAAAGAAGAAAAAACAAACCAAAGGTCAAGTTGGTTGTAACATAATGTCAGGTAAAGTCTGTTTTTAACCTGAAAAATCCAGCTCCACAACCTGCTAGAAACACTGTTGTAGAAATGGCTTTTTTTTAGGAGAAATACACAAAGTATTGTTGAGAACATTTACTTTACTAGATTTAATTCATGCTTACAGATGGCTCAGTAAAGATTAACTGGTTTTCTTTGTTTAAAGAGAGGAAAAACATGAAAGATGGCGCTTTAACAACATTTGAGGATTGTGATGTGACAAGAGGAGGAGAGCAAATGAGAGCTGGGGACCTAAAGAAGGAAAAACAAAGCACAGGTCAGGCTGGTAAAGTCTGGTTTTTACCTGATGAATCCAGTCCCACAACCTGCTACAACTGCTGTTAAGCGTTCTGTTTAGGACAAAAACAAGTTATTCTCCATTTCATTCACCTTATTGGATTTAGATCAGGGATATGTAGCTTTTAGATGCCTAATTTAAAAACAACTGAATTTGTTTAAATGACTGAACCAGAAAGGCTTAAAGAAAAAAAAAAGACCAGATCTTCCAATAACAACAAGATCACAGTGATGAATTTCATTTTTAATATTAATAACTTTTACTTTACATAACACTGATTTCACAGCTAATTTGCTTCTCACATTTACTGTTCATTAGATGCTACTGAAGGAGAGCCTTTTGAGGACAGTCAGGATCCTGGACATGGGAGTAATGTTTCAAACATACGGCAAGATCAAGAAGCAGAGCATGATGTAACCGGTGAGAAACATCTCATAAAAAGTAGAACTGTTCCAGAACTAACAATATAAAAATAGTTCACTTTTTATGGCATTTTCCTCTTGAGTGTGCTTTGGGAAAAGTTCTTAAATATGCTTATATTATTGGTTTGTGTCTGTGCAGAGTTCATAAACCAATGGGATGATGTTGTCCAACAGCTGAATCAGTTCAGAGGAAATAAGAATTGCAATAAGTCAGAAAGAAATAAACAGAAGGCAAATAATGCAGACTGGAAAGAACAGGCATCAGGTAATAAAGGACATGAATATAAAGAAACTGACATCTTTTGAATCACTACATTAAGATAAATATAAATAACAAAATTGCTTTTTAGATTCCACTCTTGTAAGAACTGATTATCCCAGTCTTTTTCAGCCAATTAAAATTGACAATATTTTACAACCAAATAGAACTGCAATATTTTTTGCTTGTGGATAACTTTTTGAAATAATATCTGACACACAGATTCAAATGGACAAGTAAGCGATGATGAACTAAACACTGAGGAGACCAAGGACTCTGCTGACCAAGGAAAGTACCAACAAAGTTTAAAGCAAAGCAAAAAGTCTAAACACGCAGCCAACGGTAAGAAGTACAACATTACCTCATAAAATTATTGTTTTGATTAAAGGCGGCAGACTTTTGGAAATAGTATACTATAAACAGTAGTGCACACTTTGTTATTGTACGAGTTAAATGTACCAGCGACTTTTATTAACATGAAGACAAAACGTCTAGGATTTACCATATTTAAAGAAGTAAGAGAGCCATATCGTACTCTATCTGCCTAGTGGATTGAAAACTAGGCAAATTAAAATGTATTTGTGATTTTAAAAGGGAAGTGTGTGTTTCCTGGAGAGCACTGTGAGGGTGACGAGACTGAAAATGTGAACCACTCTGCCAACCACACAAGGCGTAAAAGACAAGTCCTTGTGGTTACAGATTCAATTATTGGTGAGTAATCAATTAGTTACATGCTGTAGGTTTCTCTGTACATTTCTTTGTGTGTTTTGGTGAACATTCATCAGTCCACAGTTCACATGTTCCTTTTTTCTGCTTTTGACACATCAATTTTAAGTTAACCAAATTTACTTTTTGGCTGATGTATTCAAACCACTAAGAGGTGTAATGTTTAATAGGGTCATGATGTTATGCATTGTTTGTATATGTGCTTGAAAGAAAAGATATACAGCAACAAATATCTCAGTAACTCCAATTTCTTATGACATGATGATTTAAAAATAAACTCACCTCTGTGTTTAGATCCAGGCGTTCAGTTTATCTGGGGTTTGTCAGATGTCGATGCAATCATCCATGAGAGTGCTGAGTTAATGTGTAAGCTCAGCAGGGAAGACTGTGAGGGAGTCTGGTTCAGAGATGGAAAACAGGTTTGTCATGAAGGTCAAATTCATCTTTTTTGCCTCAGAGTAGTTGTCAGTTTATACTGTGTTGTTTCTTAGCTTAAATACTGTCCATTGCTGTGCTTGAGATATTGTATGTGTTAAATATTAAACCCCAACAGATTTACCCAGACGATAATGTCTCCATCACTATGGATGGACCCATCCATAAATTAGTGATAATGAAATGCAGTGAGGACAACTCTGGAAAGTACCGCTTTGAAGCAGATGGTCGTAAGACAGAGGCAATGCTGAGCATCCGAGGTTTGTGTATTCATCAAGGAATTAAATAAATGATTAATAATATCAAAGAACTAAAATTATCTAAACTGGATTGATATTTTTAGATCCTCCAAGGTTTGACCCAGAAGACTTCAGTGCTTTCACAAGGCCTTTGACAGTTAAAGTGGGACACAACGCCATCTATAAACTCCAGTTCATTGGCCACAAACCTATAAAGGTTCAGTGGTACAAAGATGGTGATGAGCTGAAAGAAGACAACAGTACAATGATAGAAAGATCTGCGAGTCACACCCGCTTACTCCTGAGCAGATGCCAGAGAAGAGACACTGGAGAGATCAAGATAAAGATAAAAAATGACCATGGCTTCACTGAGGCAATGTCACAGCTTATTGTGCTTGGTAAGTGACTTGTAACAGTTTAGATGTCAATGAGTGGGTCTACTTTTTTAATATGAAGCAGATTCTAGATGTTGGGTAATCTAGGTTAAGACGATATGAGCAGGCTGTTAACATGGTATTTTTTTTTTAGGTCAAAGTGAGGTTTCTAAAAGACTAGACTTTATCAAAAATCTTGTCCCAAACAAATGTCAGGTCACCCAGGAGTAGATTTCACTGCTGTATCTTAATTGTTTCAATGTCTAAAAGTCAGAAATTAATTTGTCATGAGTCAAGCAATGTTTTCCTACCAGTAATTCAGTAGAATGTTAGGTAATGTTTGATTGATTGCTGCTTATAAAGTTAGTATTTCTGGAAAATATGGCTTATTTATCTGCTGTAGATGTCTTTTCTACAGCAGAATGCATTAATTGAATGTTAGGCCATCTGTCCTGTCACAGATCTGAATATACTTTCAAATGGTAGCTCTTTGACTAATACATTGTTTTCTTACAGTATGGTCCCTTGATTTGATAAAAAAAAAAAAAAAAGAATTTCTTTCCCAGAACTAAATCTGCATATTTGCCTTTACAAAATGCAGTTTTAATCCCTTATTCATAAGCTGTGAAGAGACTTCATAAAGCATTTTTTTATTTTTCAGACAAGCCATCTCCACCCCATGGGCCTGCAGAAGTTACTGAGAGTTCAGCCTTATGCATTGAATTCAAGTGGCGTCCACCAAAGGATGATGGCGGCTCACCAGTGACTAACTACACATTGGAGCGTCAGCAAGTGGGACGAAACACCTGGAAGAAAATGGGTGAAATACCAGGTGTGCCCATCTACCGGGACACAGATGTGGACCGTGGGAGAAAGTACTGTTACCGCATCTGGGCAGTAACTTCAGAGGGAATGAGCGAAGTGATGGAGACGGATGAAATGCAAGCTGGAAAATTTGGTAAGTCAAAACAATGTTAGTGATGTTTGTGAAATGTGCTGAAAATCTGAAAAGAATTCCAGCAGTAATTAGAAAATAACTTTAGTTGCATCTAAGAAAAGTCTCAGCTTCACGTGATTTATGTTTTGTTTCTGAACTCTTCAGCTTTTCCAGGCCCTCCAGCACCTCCCAAGGTAGTCAGTGCATTCAATGACTGCATCAACATTTCATGGTCTTCCCCATCTAGCACTGGAGGGTCACGTCTCCTGGGATATATTTTAGAGAAGCGCAAGAAGGGGAGTAATCTTTGGACTTCCGTTAATGCACCAGATGAAATAATAAAAGGTATTCTTATATATTTACTTACAGTATCTGGAAATGGTATGAGTGTGTCTGCAAATGAGTATGCCTGTTTTATTATTTCATTTTTGTTTGTTTTAAAATGACTTCTAGAGAAAAAGTATGCCGTGAGGGATGTTGTGGAAGGTATGGAATATGAGTTCAGAGTTTGTGCCATAAACCTCTCAGGAGCTGGTGAATTTAGCAATGCATCAGAGTTTGTTTTCGCAAGGGACCCTAAAAGTAAGTACTACAAAATATTATTAAAGAACTGAATATGATAAAGAAAGTGTATGCATTGAAAATACTAATCATATTAATCCTATATTTGTCTAGAGCTTCCGGGTAAAGTCACAGGCCTGAAGGTGACAGAAACATCATACACCAACATGGTTGTGACTTGGACAAAACCTGAAGACAAACCAGGCATAGAGGACGAAGCTAAAGGATATTTTGTAGATATCCGCCGGGCAGATTGCACAGAGTGGTGCCGCTGTAACAGCAGCCCCATTATCATGACTTCCTTCAATGTGAAAGGCCTTAAGTCTATGGATATGTATTGGGTGAGAGTCATTGCTATAAATGATGGGGGAGAAAGCACACCTGAGGAGCTGCCAAACTATATCCTTGCAATGCCTTTGCCTGGTATGTCAACAAAACACAATAATTTGCAGTACATGATTTCTACTGTTCTGAATTTTTTATTTTTTTCTTATTCTGTTTTAGTTTAAATATAAACTAAAACTGATTTTGTTGTTCTCAATAAAGTGAGACCAAGGTTCACAAACAACAAGATGAAGAGTTTCATGGTTGTGAGGGCAGGGAACTCTGTCAGGATAACAGTTAACTTTGAGGTAAGATTTACTCAAGTCACTGATCTGATTCTGAGCAAATATATATATATATATATATATATATATTTATTTATTTATTTATAATTAGCATGTTCGCTTATAACATATAGTACCTTGTAAAAGTATTCACATCCCTCAATTATTTTCACATTTTGTTCTGTTACAACTCTAAACTTCAATGTATTTAATGAGGATTGTGTGTAATAGATTGTGTGTAGCTGTGTTCTGGGGTATACGTCTGATAACTTTGCTCATTCGTCATCACAAAGTACCTCAAGCTGAGACAGATTGAAGAGGTTTTCTCAAGATCAGTTTTTAAGTCTTGACTTAAAGACTTAATTTAGCTCTTCATGTGCATATTCACTGTTGCACATGGATATGACTTCATGTTAGCCATGCTATTGTAGCTTAGGGTTTACGTTTATGATTGCTGTCCTGCTGGTATAGGTGAACATCTGCCTCAGTGTTAAGTCATCTGTAGGCTCTAAAATGTTTTCCTCAAAGACTATCCTGAATATAACTACATCCATCTTTGCATCAACTATTTTCTGTCACTAATGAAAATATGTATCACCATACAGTTTAAGTTGTCAGGGTGATAAATAGATTGTAAATGCTGAAAACATGTTTCTGTCTCATTTGATCAGACATTTGGACCTCAGCAGTTCCTCTAGTTATCATTAGCCTTTTAGCTACATCTCTGATGATTGCTCTCTTTTCCTGGCTAGTCAGTTTAAGTGTATGACCATATCTTGGTAGGTTTACACTTGTGCAATACTATTCATTGAATGACGAACTGAAAGGTTATCCAACATTCAAAGCTTAGCATATTGTTTTAACCTAATTCTACTCAAACTTCACCACAACTTTACCCCTGCCTCTTGTGTTCCTTAGTCTTCACATTGTACAGATTGTACACAGTCTAATTACAAATGCATGCACACTTTATAGATTAAGAATTAAAAAAAAATAATTCCTCATGCTCCACAGTAATGCTCTACTTTGTGTTGATCTATCACATAAAACCCCTATAAAATAAAGTCTCTGCTTGTAACATGACAAAAGCAGAAAAGGTTTAAGGGTATCAAAACTTTTGCAAAGCTCTGTATAATCATGGTTTTTTTTTTATAAACAGGCTTCCCCATGGCCAGAAATTACATGGTTAAAAGACAACGTGCCAGTGATGAAGCGTGTTACAATCAGTAACTCTGACGGCTCATCTCAGCTGCTGATTCCCACCTCTGAGCGCTTAGATTCGGGCATCTACTCTGTCTTGGTGAAAAACATTGTTGGACAGGAAACTTTCAGTACGGAGGTTAGGGTAACAGGTAAAACTATATTTTCTGTGAGTTTTGGCTTATGTGTATGACTTCAGTTATATAAGGAAAACTCTGTTCCCAGATGATCCAAAGCCTCCTGGACCAGTGGAACTGGAAGAAAGTGTTCCTGGGACTGTGACTGTGATCTGGCAACCTTCTCCTGATGAGAAGCGTGATGATCGTCTCCACTATACAGTGTCTAAACTGGAATCCGCCAAGCACACATGGACCACAGTGGCTGATAGGCTTTTCAATAACAGGTTCACAGTTTGCAACATTATGCAAGGGAGGGAGTACCATTTCCGTGTGTACGCCAAAAATGACATGGGTATATCAGCACCCTCAGAATCTCCAACCTGGGGGATGGAAAAGAAGAAAAGTGTGTGGTTTTTTTTATTTTTTTTTTATCTTCTGGTTCAAATCAGTTGACTTTAAAAAATAAAAAAAAACACTAACTCTATCTGTAATCTCCTGCAGAAAAAATGGTGATAACTGAACCAACCAAAAAGGACTGTGATCTGCGATGTGCTCCAACTTTCATTGTACCTTTGAAGCCTCAAACTGCAACAGTAGGCTATGAGTGTTATATGAGCTGTGCAGTGAAGGGAGATCCTGCAGCTCGAATCACGTGGTATCGAAACCACGTCAGCATAAACACAGATACCAACTACTACATCTCCAACACATGTGGTGTCTGCTCCTTGCTGATACTTCGTGTAGGTCCCAAAGACGTAGGAGAGTATAAAGTCGTTGCTGAAAACAGCTTAGGACGAGCTGAATGCTCCACGGTGCTCAGTGTCAGAGGTAAGACTGAAACATGGCTGCACATGCATTTTACATAAAAAATATACACATTAGCATGCCAGGTGATGCTGATGTCCTTCCCAAATGCTTCCCTTTTTTGGAGCTATAATCTGCATAACCATATTGACAAACAAGCTGAAATATTTCCAGTGAGGGGTTGCAAAACTTCTCCAAAACTAGGGACATATGCACAGCTCTCTTCAGTTTGTCCCATAGACCTATAGTTGGATTCAGGTCAAGACAGGCAACTTTTTATCAGAAGCCTGAAGGTTTTAGCACATTGTCCCATGTATTTGAGAATTTACAAATTTGTTTCAGCAAAATGGATTGTTTTTCTTTAAGAAAACACTTCCGTCTTACCACCGTTTCTCATAACCTGGAAATATGCTGAATATGGGATATTGTTCTCGCCTCTGCCATACGGGCAAAAATTGCGTGGTACTCATTTTGCTTCATTAAAGTCATTTCAGGTAATAGGAACCTCCTTGATTAGTTTTCATCTCATCTTTTGAGCAATTTTGGATAAATGTACAATTCTCTGTGAGATCCCTGTTGTGCAGTATTTTTTCCAGCTTGATGAAGATCGTCTTTAGAGTGTTCCTAACATACTGAATGCCTTGGAAATTGTTTCGTAGTCTTTCCATGACCAATATCTTTTGACAAAGAGATCCTGCCAATAATGGCAGTTTATTTTTACTCACTCCTACATAGCATAAGCTTAAATGTGGTGGTAATTTTTTTAACACAATCTTATTCATAGGTATAAGAAGGTGGGCATACCTGTGCAACCATTGTATTTAAAGTTTCCATTTTTCCTTTTTAACAGTTTTAGATTCTTTTTCAAATGGGTTGTACAGATTATGTGTCACATTGAGGGCAGAAAGGTTCTAAAATTTATTTTGGTTTAAATTTTTCATGTCACTAAAATCTGGTATTTTAACAGGATTATGTAAACTTTTCATATCAACAATAGATTCAAAGTAGTAAATGTGAGTTAATTATGGTGTTATGTGTCTTTATACAGAGTGAAGAAGTTGAAGACACCGATATCTAAAGGTCATCTGTCCATCATGGGAAGATGAGAATGGCTGTGATACACTGAAATAATGTGGATTCAATTCTAGCTTTGGAAATAAAGCCATTTCAATAATAAAACTTTCGATTTGTGACATTTTGTGGATTAATGAATGTTTCCAATCATAATTTATTGTCTTGCATGTTTTCTTTTATATTTAATTTTTCAAATATAGTAGCTCATTGCCTCAGGAATATTTTAAATAAGATTTGTACCTTTTACAATGCAGTAATAAAACCTCTCCTTGTTTTTTGTGTATCCTAGAGTTTTGTTTTTAGTCCAAAGGAAAACTTTGTCAAACATTCAGAGAGCCTGAACTTTACTTTAAGAACTTCTGACCTTTTAATAGATCAAAGTCCACACCTAAATCTAAACAAAAATCTTAATTAAAAATTAAAGTTGACACACTGTCTTCCTAATCTGATTGAACATCAGGTATGTTGGAAGAGGATGGGTAAAAATTTCAGCCACTCTATTTAAAAGGCAGATGTATGACATGAGTATGACATATCAAAAGGTAATATTTGTGTGTTGCAATTTTGCATACAGCAAATTCAAAATTTAGCTTCTTTCACTTACACATAGTCTTTAGGAACACAGTCGTTAGCCTGTGTTAGCCTTTCTCCGCTCTGTGATCCACACTGTATATTGCTCTTCAGCCTGTATGGCTCAGATTCCCATAGATCAGATGGCAGGAATACCTGCTGGTAATTTGTATCAGACATTATTTTTTGCTTAAGCCTGTAAGAGGCCTTCATATTTTAATTGACAAAATTCACATTGAAAATAAAAAAAAACTTAGAATTTAGGACTAAAACCAATCATGTTTTAGTCCAAATACTGTGACTTACACTAAATTTTAAAAGGTCCTTCAAAATAAAATATGACAAACCAATGGGAAGACAGTCTGTTCACAGTTATTACTAATAAAGATTAAAATATATATTTTTTCAGGTGTGTAGTATTTGTTTTAGCATACTCAAGAGAATAAATGTCTACTTACAAAGGTCATAGAGCTCGCATGGTTGTGCTCATAAATAGCGCCATACTCACCGTGAGCAGTGCACGTGGCGGGGGGTCAGCCACTCCCAGTGCCGGCCAGGCCTCACGCCCCCCTCTTCATTCCGAACTGACAAAATCACACCGCTCTGTCACGCCTCCTTTTCTTCATCCGACTCCTCTGTGCAGCTTATCGGTTCCGCCGCGGCAATTAGTCCCGGTCCGTTTTCACAGCGTCTGAAGTTAATCAGGTCTGTCGCCGCGGCTCGTTTGACCCGCAGGCTGTTTGGATATCACCTCTGTGCCTGACTGGAACTTCGTGTCCTTGACATAAAGGGGAAGAATGACAGCCAAGCACCGAAAAGGGAAGAGCAACCTCAAACAAGAGGATAACTTTTTTAAAAGTGAGCTCTTGGAAACAGAAGTTCGCCCTGGTGGGAACACGCACACTCCTCTGCTGATTTTAGTCTCGGTCGTTGTGATCGGCTGGGTCGCCGGTGCATGTTTTTTTTTCCAGCAGCACCTAACTTTAACTGACCTAACAGACAACGTTATGGGCATTCAGGTGAAAATAGCCAAACTGCAGTCTTCTCACGAGGAGCTGAGGCTGTCAAATACAAAGGTAAAAACTTAATATAGTTAAAGTCTCTGCTGGAGCCCTGCTTGCGGACCTGATCCTACTTGCCTTTAATAATGACCTATTTAATGAATGAACTGCTGTTTAAAATAAATGTTTCTGAAAATAGAAGAACAGCCCTTAGGCCACATACAAGCTTTAAGCTGCAGTGAAGAAAGCTAAAATATGTAGGACTGTATCAAGTTTCAAAATGCCGGGAGTTTAGATGAGCACAAAACGCTATTTCCAACATACACGCAGCTGTTGATGTTTGTTTCAGACCAATAAGAAGACTGCAGGCTATTTTAGCCAGACTCTTTATCAAATCTTTATATTGTCAAAATTGTCAATGGAAATAATTCTACTACATTATTAAACAGAACAACAAACCTAAAGTAGGGCAGACGATGCACAAACTTCATAAATAAGACAGCAATGTGCCAAGACTATATTTAGATAGGGATTTCTGACACCAAATAACATTGTTTGAAAACTTGTGTGCAGAATGTGTGAGTAACAACTAATCAGAAAGTTGGGAAATAAAATATTTTGTATTATTAAAATAATACACAATGTCAGAATATGCATATATAAGGTAGTAAGAATCTACCAGCTCTGTTGTGTCATGGCTGCCGAGGGCTATATTTCTCTGTACTATGAGAAGTCCAAAGGAAAGACCTCTCTGTGGAAACTTTGCACGCATGAGGCTCAGTCTTTTCAGTGAGTCTTCTCTGTATGAACAGACTTGGGAATATACACATTTTCAGGTACATATTCACCCATGTTTTCAAAACTTGCAAAATTTGTTTTACCATGACCCAGATGGTCTCTATCAACCAGATTTTAGATTTTGGTTTTGTGACTAGTAGATTCAACTTAAGAATAGCTCATCTAACAGTAAGCTGAATACATCACAGCAAGGCTGCTATTTTTAATCTTTTTGAAAAGTCAACATTTTCAAAGGGCATTCTGGATTAGAAAATTTGGGGAAATATTTGCAAAACTTGGAGAAGTACACATGGTAAATCTAATTGTGCAGATCATGCTAGATGGCAACATGAGATGCCAAAGGTGAACTTTAAAATGTCTTCTTTAGACATTTTATTTTTGTTTCAGGAGTTCATGTGAAATCAGGTTTACCTGTAGAGTTGTTTTGCTCTCAGACACACTCATTGTAACATCACCTCTGGTCCCAATGAAACAAATTATTGATCAAGGCAGTTTAAAGCTCCTTTTTAGTTACAATAAATTATTTAACATGCATGAACAGTAAATATGAACCTTTTTGCTCAGATGGACACAACTAAAGCTTATTTTGAATGGATCTAATAGAGTAAATTTGTGATCTGGCAAAAATCTGTGTTTCAAAGTCTGCAAACAAAAGTTTAAAGTGGCATATCTGTCTTCTGAAGGAGTTAATTAGAAATTTTTTTTTTTTTTTGCTTAGTTGGGTTTACATTATCTCAGTTCATAACCTAGAAATTTTTACAACTCTAAAACCTTCTACTGCTTTCAACTCTCCTCATTTCCTTAGCATTCTTTTTAGCTATAGTGGTTGAAACTTTTAATGTTGTAGTTCTTTAAGACTATGCGTCTCTTTCATTGCAGCAACATGTTTCAGAGAACGTGAACACACGACTGGCTTCATTGGAGGAGTCTTATGCACTCACTCAGAAACAGGTGGGCATGGCCTTGGCTACGGCTGAGCAGCTGAAGACGTCCGACCTCCCTGCTCAGGTGCTGTCTCTGCACACTGAGATGAAAACCCGTCTGGCAGAAGTCCAGCAAGCCACCGTGTCCCTGGAGCAACTGAGCCAGGTGCAGAGCATGCTGACGGGGAAGAGCGTGGAGCTTGAGGACATCAGGATGCAGATGGAGCGTCTGGCTGCTCTGAGCAGTGAACTGTCCCACAAAGTTGAGGACTTGTCTTTGAACTTTGCTGAAGCTGAATCAAAGATGGAAGAAAAGATTGCCCAGATTACCACAATGACTGCTACCTTGGATGGACAGACCAGTGAGGTGTTGAAACTGAAAAATCAACTGGACACTTACCAGGCACAGCTGGTGGAAACGGCTAATTTCAGGTAAATTCTGGGGGGGAAAGTGCAGCTTTTAGAGAAGTTGAGAAATCTGCTTCCTTCCTCTCACCCAGAACTTTGTCGACTTAGTCAAAGCCTTCTTTTCTATCACAGTGCATGACTCGCTTATTTATCTAGTCCAGTGTTAGTAGGCTTTGTATTCATGTTGTGAGGCTGCCCTGATCTGTGTAAGCACTTCTGTGGTGCAGAAGAGATTTGAAGTTGACTTGCTCTCCTTACTTTATCGTGTTTGTTAAATGAGCATTTTTGGAAAATGACATTTTATGATTCACACATTTTTAGAAAGTGCAGTCTATTATCACCAACACTGACAACAAGTCTGATAATGAAATTCTTGGATCTTTCAGAGCGTTCCTTGAAAGCAAAAACTCCCAGCTGTCTCTGAAGACCAGTGAAGAGGAGCAGGTAAGCACAGTATATTCCAGTGTGGATAAATATAGCCTCCCCTCTATTCTCAAGATTCTCATCTTAGGAACACAGAAACATAATACTCAAGTAACCATTAGACAAGCCTATGTACGCTGTGGTTCTCCTTTTTTAGTCTTATTTGGCACTGATGCAGTTCCCTGAAACAAATATTCATACCCCTTGAGCTTTTACTATTTGTCACCTCACAATAACAAACGTCAATGCACTATTGGGATTTTTGATTATAGACCAACACTAAGTGGTGCATAATAGCCAGAAATAAACAGGGTTTTCAAACATTTTACTCATGCTCTTCTTTAATATGGCTTTCATGGAAAAATAGAAAGATTTGCTGAACAAAAGCCATAAATGGTTCCATTTGTAGTTTGTGACAAGGTAAGGACACAGCAAATCTTTGAAGTAACCTTTGAACTTAAGTTGTAATTGAAGAAAAAATATTGTTCTGGAAACAATAGTCTCAAGGGATACATAGAAATGCACACCACACTTCATTTGTAAAGAAAAGAAACAAGACAAAATGGATATTCTTAAGGAGTCCAAATACATTTTACGAGTACCTTTTGTCTGTACAAGCAAACACAGTATTGTTTTAAATTGGAGATGAATCAGATTCCTGCTCATATAAACATGCATAGCTTACCAATTTAGCAAATTTTACAGTTCCAGAAACGGTTGGCTTTTAGCGGATTAACCTTGAGAATTATGCCAGAACAGGCTTGACTCACACAGAGACATCTTCCATGGTCTCCTTACTATTTCTGTACTCAGCCTGTAGGGAGACGTTAATGAGATTTTTATGTCATTAATTTGAGTAAAATAATTGCTTGGTATTGCTTGGTATTATATTTGACTCTTCAAACTAGAGTCAAATATAATTTCTGAGTCACTACAATCCCATTTTATTGTCCAGATGTTTAAGTGCTACTGCTTTGCAGACTTGTAATCTGAAGTAACACTGCTTTTGTCTTGTCTTAGGTGGTAGACCAAATACAGCCTCCTGCTGAGTATCTTGAAAGGAAAGAGGCAGATGACACTGAGGAAAAAGCGGTGGCTGAGGATGAAGAGGTAACTGATGAAGAAGAATTGGCTGCAGCTGATGATGAAAAAGACAAAGAGGTGGCTGAAGCTGCTGTGGAGGAAACAGCAGCTGCAGAAACTGAAGAGGAAGAAGACATTATGGCAGCTGAAGAGAACCAGGTAGCTGAAGCAAATGAGGAACAAGTAGACAATGCTGGCACAAGTGAAGAAGAAAAAGAGCCTGCAGAACTTGATGAAAAGCAAATAGAGGAGGAAACAGAACCTGATGAGGAAGAAGAGGAGGCTGCAGAACGTGATGAGGAAGAAGAGGAGGCTGCAGAACGTGATGAGGAAGAAGAGGTGGCTGCAGAACGTGATGAGGAAGAAGATGAGGCTGCAGAACATGGTGAGGAAGAATTGGAAGCTGCCGAACCTGAGGATCAAGAGGAGGCTACCAAAATCGAGGAGCAATTGGAGGATATTGTCAAATCTGAGGAGCAAGTAGAAGAGGGTGCTGAGGATGAAACTGAAGACCAGGCACCTGCTGAGGAAGAGGAAGCTCCTACAACTGAGGAAACAGAAGAGGTACCTGCAGCACCTGGAGAGGAAGACACAGAAAAAACTCCAGAAGATGCACTTCCAGCAGCTGTAGGTGGACAGGAACTGTCTTCAGAGAAAGAATCAGGAGCGTCTTTGCAACAGGAAGAATATGCAGCAGCAGATGAACAACATTCATTTCCTGTGGATCAGAAAGACAGAGAGATGGAAGAAACCGCTACTGAAGAGGAGGGAAATGACACGGAGCGCGAAGAGTTGATTGCTGGGTCAGAAAGCAAGACAGATTATGAAGAAAAAGTTCAGGAGGAATCGACAGCCCTAGAGGAGAAACGAGAGGCAGAGACAGAGGAGGATAAAAGTGGCAAAGTAAAAGAGATGACTGAAGAACACCAAGAATTACCAGCTGAAGAGGAGCCACAGGAGGCAGAAAAAGACGAGTTATCGGAAGAATTTGCTTTTCTAGAAAATTAATGAAGCAAGTAAGAAAACCACTTTTGTGTTTGATAAATTAATTTATTGGACTCAGTGAATTGAAAATCCAATGTCTTGTAATATTATTCACTCCTTGAACATGATCATATTTATCATGTCAGGTGTCCAAATTAATTGTTTTATGTGACAGACCAACACAGAGTACGGTTGAATGTGAATTGGAAGGGAATAAATATGAGGCTCTCAAAATAACGTTTTGACAAGTATGCCATTATTTTATTACATTTAAAAATCTTCTTAAGTCAATCTACAAATTAAAAGTTTTGTACTAGCCCTTTAGAAAAATTGCTCAAGCACATTCAGAATTTCAGCTTTTTTTGGAAACCACTGAAATCTTTGAACAGCAACTCTGAGATCTTGCCTTATCTCTTCCTTTGTATTGGGCTCCGTCCATCTTCCCATGAACTCTGACCAGTTTCCCTGAACCTGCTGATGAAAAACCATTCCCACAGCACCATGAAACAGGGCTTCTAATGACTTTCCTTCAGAAATGTCATGTTTTACATTTGTCTTCATGATTCTTTTTATTCACCGAAGTTCTTTAACAGACCTCTGATACCTTCACAGAGCAGCTGTAATATTATTGAGATTAAATTGGATAAAAGTAAGTATTTATTTAATAAATGACCCCTGGAAGCAATTACTTTAATTGGATGTTCTTTGGCTATATTGGAGTAAAGGGAATATAAATGCAAGGTCACCCTTTTAATTTATTTATTTTTTGTACAATATTGAAAACCTTGTTTTGTTTTTTGTTGGTCTGTCACTTAAAATTGACTAAAATGACAAACAATGAAAATGTTTGGGTGTGAATATTTTTGTAGTAAGACAGACACTGAGGCTACTTTTGAGAAGATGCCCCTTCTGTTACATTTCTTATGTAATCTGATTACAGGGCGTGGCTGATATA
>CAEFZX010023594.1:0-97911 GCA_903066825.1 Alfaro cultratus | reverse complement strand
CATTATCATCTGTATTATAAACCTACTAATATATATACAATCCATTCCTAACATTCCTGTATATTCTGTATAATCTGCATAATCTGTATAATATGTGCATATAGCTCCCATATTTATATTTATATTATATTTCAACAGAACATTTTATTTTATAACCATCTTTGTACACCTGTAAATAACTATTTATATCCTGTATAGCACTTCTGGATGGATGCAAACTACATTTCGTTGCTTTGTACTTGTGACAATGCAATGACAATAAAGTTGAATTCTATTCCATTCTAAATATTTCATTTTAAAAAGTCAGAAGACGTATCTTAGTAAACGGCAAATACACATTGTGGATATTTAACAAAATGGCCACAGTATAGTGGCATTCCAGAGTTAATAATGGAATTATTGAAAATAAGTCCATAATTAGAAATTCTGGCATTTCTATTTGCTAAATGCCAGATTAAAATAGGGAGAGGTAAGATTTTGCTTTTATTATGTTCTTCAAAGTCACAATTTTAGCTTCACTATAAGATTACTTTGCATTTGGACAATATGAGAAAATTAATTTATGAAGGCCTTCTTAATATTTTAGGCATCTCTATGATGCATATTTTAAGGCAAAACCTCAACCATACTTATTCTGTGTGTGACTTAATGGGGAAATTTAAGAGAGTCAATAAATATATTAGGATGTGGACTGTGGACATCCATAAGTCTGACTCATCCTTAGGGTCATTGCCCAAGTTCAGGTGCCAAGTTCATCTGTTCAAACAATTTTAAGTAACTATCAACAGATTGGGAGTGCTCAGCCATCAGACTGT
Organism: Alfaro cultratus; assembly: GCA_903066825.1. Classification (NCBI taxonomy): domain Eukaryota; kingdom Metazoa; phylum Chordata; class Actinopteri; order Cyprinodontiformes; family Poeciliidae; genus Alfaro; species Alfaro cultratus. The sequence goes on along the minus strand of CAEFZX010023594.1, from coordinate 97,096 downwards.
TTGAGAAGAATTTGGGTTTGGCAGACATGAATGGGTTTTGAAATGTGAGTATCAACATCAGAAGACCTTGTGAAGCAGGTCAGAGAGTGCGAAATGAGTACCAACATGAGCTGCAACAAAACTCACAGAGGAAGAAGGAATTGCTCTAAATTCAACATATAACTCATATTACAGTTTGCAAATCCACAGACTGTGCATCTTTTTGGAAACACATGGTTCTCTGTGGTCTGAAGAAACGACAGTTAAAGTATTTTACTTTAAAGCTTGGGTGCCAGTGGGTCTTCTTAATGTACAACGATCCTAACCATACCACCAAATTATTTATAAAGTAGAAAATCATTACAAAACTACTCAGTCTCATATCAGTTTGAGCTAAAAAGATGTGTGGGAGCATGGTAGTCTACAACCTGACTCACTTACATGTTTTCTCAGGAGGAACCAACCAAAATTTCAGGAAAACTATTGTGAGAAGACTGTGAAAGCATACGAGAGATTGTAGGCCTAAGTGGTGCAGTTTAAAGAGCAATTCCACCAAATAGTAAGAAAATGTGTGTAAACTCCTGAATTGGAGGAAAAAAATATTTGGTGATTCTAATTTACCTAAAACAGGAAAACTTCATGCAATTAATTATCATACTGTGATAAAACTAGATTATGTGTGTTTTTACTGATTTTATGTAAAATTCTGGTTTCAACTCTATCAAAAGAGTAACTTGAAAAATATGTAAGCAATAATTTTGTGTTTAAGACATTTTCCTGCTAACAGCCACATACACACATGGCACTTTTGTGAAATTGTTACTGTGTCTTATGTGTCTGTATCACATGAAATTGGATGAATATTTCAGAAAGGTCCAACAAAGAACCATTTTAATATATGTTTCATACTATTTTTTAAATTATTATATAGTAATGTGACAAATAACAGCAAAGATGGGCAAAGATGTCTTTATCACTGTAAAAGATTTCCATGGAGATCTGATGTTTGGGACTGATGGATAGGGTACCATGTTGCTGAAATGTCAAATTGAATTTTAAGAACCTTCTATGGCACATTTCAATAGATACGGATATCAGAGGAGCAACTTAGGAAAGTGTGGATTTCAATGAGAAAGATGTTAAGACTCTGTTCCTGCCAGGACACAAGAACAGGTGTAGGAGAGAAAGTGTAAACCACAGGAGTGCAGAGATAAAAAGTAGTCCTACTTTAAGAGGAAGATTGAGAGATTTGAAGGTTAGATATAAACCTTTTTAACATTGCTATAATCAAAACAAAAAAAGAGAAACTAACATTAAGGGACCAATTTACCTCTTACTTTTTCCTGTCTTGTGGTGATGCAACATATAATTTATTGGTGCTAAAGTTCACTTATCTGGAGATGCTAATGGAAAACCTGTGAAAAACAGTGTAGGGGTCAAAATCCTTAATACCAGCTTATATTAAAAGTTTGAGACATGGGTAATGTTTCATTCGTTGAAAGGCTATGACCTAACAGAAGATACAAGAAGAAACGTAACGTGGAATACTAATTGCCTCACTACCTGTATGCTCTCCCAGAGCGTCGCAGCTTTGGTGGAGTTGGTGATAAGTGTGGAGCCAAGATAGTCAGTGGACTGGTCTGTGGAATGGTTTCCTGACAGATGTAGCCTCAACAGGGTGCCATTTTCCTTAAGCATCGCAGATATGGCCCTGGTAACAAAATCCCCAAGATTATTGTCAGACAAGTCCACTTCTGAAAGTTGACATGCAAATTTGAACATTGGCATAAAACACAATTGGTGAAACAAAAGTTGTGTTGAGGAAAAGAATGAGCATCTTTCAAAAATGCCTAAATTGAGTTTGATGGTATTTTTTCTTTCTTCACTATACTTTATCTGAACTTCCTTTTTTTTTACTACAACTTGGTGGAGTAAAGCAAACTTTGAAGCCTTTAAATCTTTTAAATGTGATATTTATATGTGAAGAGCTTTCCAAAAGACTATTGAATGTAACATTGGGAAACATTTATAAGCTCATCTAGAAATTATATGTTTCAATTCATTTTGTTAGATGGATTTTTTTTTAGAATTTACAGCAATAACTTTATTTTCAGAACATTAATTCAGCACCATTTTGGACATTTGTTTTGCATTAACTCATTGCAAAAGGTGATAACATTCATATTTATGGAAATTGGAATCTACAAAGCTGAGAAATTTGTTGCTTTAGAGGAACTGTCTAGAATGATCAAGTAGCATTTTTCCAAGATATCAAAACAAAAACTTGAAAGAATAAAGATTTGTTCCATGATTTATGTTTTGATGCCGAGCAAATGATCAAAATGTGCTTTTGTTTCCAAAGAAGTTTAAAAAACATCATGTAGCATCTTGCTCCACTTGACGCTTGATGTTGACGCTTCCATTAAAAAACCCTTTTACTGTACGTGTTTATCTGAGGATTAAATGGACCCTGTAGTTCAGAAGTGCTGATGACTTGCAAACTAAGGTTTGAATGAATGTAAAATGTAATTCCTTTAGTTGTGGTCATTTGGACTTCTTAACTAAGGACATTTTGTGGCAGTTTATTGCTAATTAAGAGACATTAGCTATAAGACTTAATTATCACTTGCATCAGCATCTAAGCATGGCCATCTTGAGTACAGTGGATTGCTATCATTAGCCTCAAACTTAAATGCCTTTTTTTGACTTTCACTATGCCATTGCCTTCATTGTTACCATACACACACTGTATTTTGGAGTTAGTACTTGACTGAATTAATTCTTGATGCATTTTGATGAGATGTGTGTTTTTGTAAATTAGAACATTTAATTTGATCATTTTCCGCTTATGCATTTCAGCATAATGATGTCAATCACCACTAAGAGTTGAAATTGGTACATTGCATGTTTTGAAATTGGACTTCAGGGATAAAATTGTTTAATTATTTTGCAAAATATGAAAGAAAGGTCCACACATTAATATGTGGGTGGTTAATAAATTAGAGATACCACACCAGCGGGAATAAATGCACTGAAATTAAATTATTTTATTTTTATTAAAAAGAGCCATCATGGATGACACCAAGTGTGCATGCTTGTGTTCTCAGTACAGCCACCTGTAATGCAACATTTTTTCTTTAACATCTTGACTACAGCAGCTCCTCCCATTCCTTCCATCCAATTATCTCGCAGGTTCAGGCAGTAATGAAGTGTTTGGTTGCCAAGGGAACCGACAGTGCTTTGCTGCCCTGCGAACACACTACCCAACCCTCCCACTCCCCCCTCAAAGTGAAATCTTCTGTGTTTGTTCATGGAAATATGTTTTCTTATCTGGATTCCAGTGAAAAGAGTAGATGCAGGTGGGCAGAGAGACACTGAGGATTATTATAACCTGTGTGAGACAAATTAAGCAGAAGGGAGCTGTGTGGAGGCAGGGGGTCAGAAATAAAGCTCACGGTATATGGAAATTAAAGTTTCTAGCACGTTTAATACCAAAGTTGAGTGCATAGGTTCTCAAAAAAAAATCAAAAAAGTCAATTTGAACAGCTGTAATTTCAGAGTTTTTTTTTATTTGCCTCAACTGGAGGCAACTGTTAAAAAATATTTATTTTTAGTAATGTTAAATATTTGAAAGCCTTAAAATAAACACATTTTAATCAAATAATCTATAATTTAACAATTTTGAAAAATACAGTAACATTTATTTAGTGCAAGAAATTTTCAGATTGTGAAAAATAAATATTTACATAGAGTGCAATATTCCGTTTTTGCCATAGCAGTTTATTTAAAACAAACAAACAAAAATTTTTTTAATGTAGGTTTTAGTTTTTACAGTTTCTCAGGGTATCTAGATGAGTAGACATCTTGCATTTAGAAAATTGTTTGATTGCTTCTTCCTGGACAGTTGTGTTGTTGCCTCCTTTGGGGAGCGTTTTAATCCCAGGTTCCCTTACGAACTGGGGATTGATAAGAGCTGCTGGGTGAAGAAGACTCTAGTGGGAAAAAAAAACACTGACTGGTCAGGATGACTAGAAAAGCTCCATATCCATGTATTCCTGGCAGTGCTACTAGAAGAAACAGAAAGTATCTTCCAGAATAATAGCTGCAAGATAGCAGTTTGCTGGTTGTGGGCTGTATTTTTAAATAAAACTGGTCAGCTTTCCAGCTAAATTCCTACTTTTTTATTTGTTGTGATAATCACCTATGAACAGTCCTTTAAAAGCTAAAATTTGTCCAATCATTTCCTCTTGATGCACTGTTTGTGGCTGCAGATTCAAACAGATATATAGCATTTACCTGTGGCTTCTGCTGATGGGTATTAAGGACTCAATATTCCTGAAATCAAAGGATCGTTTTCCATCAGTTACCAACTGGCGAGGAGTCAAGACGAATATAAATGAAGAATATAAATATAAAGCAAGAACAGAAAGCCTTGTTAGCCCGCTCATTTTACTTGTAAATTAAAACCCACAGCTTTGGCTACAACCAACCACTAAAGAAGAAATGCAGACTTCTGAAGCGGGTTAACAGTCCTGCTGAGAGAAGATAAGGTATGATTTTAGCTTTTAGAAATAATGATTAACACGGTTCTGTCCTTTTATGGCTCATAATAAATCATCAGTACATGGCATCCTCGCTTTTTGCTTTCTGACTGCTGTCTTACTTAATGCAAGATATATATTTTACATCCACTGAATGACTCTTACTCTTACCCTCTAGGGTTAAACGTCTGGAACTGAACTGAAGTGTTGCAGTTCTATTTCTAACTGTTGAATTAACTAAATGTGTTATTGTTACTCAGAAGAAGCCAGTTCAGTGATAAATTAACCTGGGCAAAAGAAGGACAACATTGGTCAATGAATAGATTCATGGTAAAGCAACTTCAAGCTGAGTAAAGAATAATCTAGAAGATTGGCATCAAAAATACTCTATGAACAGAGGATTTGAGAAGAACATTTACAAAATTAATCAAAACATGGTAATCAGAAGCAAAAAGGCAGGTTAAACTTGACTGAAAACTGCCAATAGTTACCTCATATCAGTTACAGCATTCTTCAGATAAGGCAATTTGAGATCAACATAAAATAGAAGTGATAGGGAAGGAGTTGAATGGAATGGGGAGTCACAATTTTCTAAAGCATTGGTGTTTAATTTTGATCTGAGAGAAGAAAGCGGCAGCTGGATGATTTCTGAAGCATACAGGGATAAACTGTTTGCCCACATTCAACCAAATTCAGCAAAGCAGGTTGGATAGAGCACAAACAGGCAAAAATCAAAAGTATTATGGGAGTTTCTGGATCTAAAAAGGATGTCAATATTCAGCAGACAGTAGCGGGGGAATCAAAAGAGAACCCCGCTGCTTATTTCTACCTGAAGATGAAATTAAATGCAGAAAGACGCTTTTTTTCTTAGAAATAAAAAAGGAAGAAGGTAAAGTTAACCAGTATGACATATTGGGACTTGCAGAACCTGGTTTATTTTCTAAGATCTAAGCAGAGAATGTGTTTTGTTGGTGTTAACCATTTTAAAGTGATGATGCTGTAATATGGAAACTGGCTCAATCCTACTCCTTTCTCCTTGTCATGAATCCACTTGCCTTCAATTAACTGAAAACACATGTTATAAACTGCTACTAAGTAATGCCTACCTTTCTGTTAAATAATTTTCAACTTGATTCCAGTGCCTGAGGTCTCAGCCCCAATGCATCAAAGACATCTCACTATTTTCTATGCCTTCCAGGAAAGGAATGACAGGCACCATTTTTAAAGTCTTGTAAGCCTTCATGTAGCACGTCTTCCCTGTCGAATCACTTGTCTCCTCCTTACCTGCAGCATGAATAAAAGACATGGGTTTCTGAATTTAAAAGTTGAGCCACTCCGGCAGCAGTGAAGGACCTTTTGATTCGGATTTCAAAATCTCCCATTTGGTTGATTTTACCCTGACAAGAGAACACATTAATTTCATTCATACCAGACAGTTTTTAAAAAAGAGAGTCTGACACAAAGACTGAGATGAAGTCATTATGCAGAAAAGGATTCTGCACGCGTGGGTGGGCACATGGAGGGGTTTCTGTGAGAAAAGATGGAACAGATGGGAAGACAGGAGGGTTTTTCCTTATCAATGCCTGTTATGATCATGATCAAAACAAGGCACTATCAAAAGATGTAAAACCAGGGCGAAGCAGTTGAATTAAACAAGCCACAAAACAAGTGTTTTCTAATAATGAACATCACGCCTCCGACATCACACCTCCGACTCTAATAGGTGTCTCACTCTATTTATCTTATTTTAAGCCATGCTCAGTTTTACCACTAATGTCCAGTCCTGTTTCAAAGTCCTTATCAGATGCCAGTCTCCTTTCAGGAAGTTCCCCTCCTTCCTCCATCTCTCCACTTTCTTTTTGCCTCCGTCTCGACTGCTTTCGTCAGGGCTTGAGCGTTGGTCTTTTGGCCCACGCACATCAACCTCTGTCTGGCTCGATATTTGCTGGATGGAGAATGAGAAAGCAGCACATCGTGACTCGTTAAACCTTGCTTTGCTGGTAGCCTAAGTGAGGAAATATGATAGATTTGCCGCCAGCAGAATGAAACTGGAAACTTAATTCTGGACAACTGAGTCAATTGATAGGTATGCATTGTTTTATTGTGCCATTATGCAACCCTGTACAATATATAGCATAATTTTTACTGTAGAATGTGATTCTGGAACTTGTTAAACAGTGCACTGGTTTTGCTAAAACACAACAACAAAATGCAACAAAAGGCTGAACATGGAATAAAAGACTGGGTAAAAGACACAGGTCTAGAGACAAAGACAACCAACCAATAGCATCCCTCAAAAAAACAACAACAACAAAAAAAACGTTTATGGAAAAAATCTTAACACACTCGTTTGGACACAAGGGAGGGTGCATCCGTGGACATATGAGTTGCAGATAAAAGAAAATTACCCACCTATTGAGCTGCCTTCACAAAGAATGCACTCTGATGTAAGATGTGTCTCATTTCATTTCATTTATTTCAAACAAGTTTTAAAAACCAGAACACAAGAAAATACTAGGACAAGAGAAAACACATGCATATACAACCGAGTACATAAATAAAATAGCATACCACTACTTTTCTGTTTGAAAAGGAGTAGGAAGAAGTGAACACTTTCTGGCACTTACCTCAATTTAATGAAATATATTACTTACCGACTCAATAATTATCAGAGATTTGTAATTAAATCCATGTTAAGGTATTCATATGGCTGTACAATTATATTGTAGGATGAATATTTAGGAATGTTATTTATGGCTCTCTTGTTTTTGCTTTAAGTTTCAAAATGTACGTTTTGTGTTTTAACAAAAAGTAGAAGGAGCTGTTAATATATCTCTATTTTTAATTTCAGTTGTATGTTATTTAATAACATACTACTGAAAACTGATTCCTTACTTTAGAAGTGTTGTATTCATCCATTGAATGGTTGGAGTGTGAACTAACATGGTTCAAGGAATTTAAAGTGTCCAGTAGAAATACCACGTCAAATTTTGGTGATAAATAATCTTAACCTAACAATATATTTAAATGGACACTGTGTGAGCAAAATTCTGTTATTTCACTGCTGCCTGGTTTAGAAACGCTTTTTATTGAAGACATAAAACTGCTTAAAGCTTTTTGTAAAAGGTTTTTGTGGCATTTGTATCCTTTATTATTATTTGGACAGGATAAAGGGGAGGCGCCACACTTGTAACCTTTTAACATAACCTCATTTCAGTAATCCTGACCTATCCTTTGAGTCAGCATGCTTTAATAGGCATGTTTCAACCTGTTAAGTGCTTGTTTATGGAAGTTGTGGGCACAAGTTTGGTGTTATTTAAGAGTATTGCTTTTATAATGTATTTTCCATTTTAATCATATGATGCCCTGTGACTGGACTGTATAAAAGGGTAATTAAGAGATTTCAGAAGTGAGACACAGTTCCCCCTGTTGAATAAATTCATGAGTGCACAGGTCAAAAGAGCAATTTATTTAAAAAGAAATGGTTGTTTTTTTCTGCTTTTATTTCCTCACCTCAGGCAAAGAAAGTGCTCAGACGTGCTTAGAGATGGTTGTTATGACCTCCATTTCCAAAGCCTATTATGCTTTAGCAGGTCTGTAACATGCTTTGAATTCTCAAAGTCTCTCTGGAGCGTCTTAGTTAAGGCTTTGAAAAACTCCAACATTGAAATTCCTCAAGTCTCACTCATCTTTCAGAAAAGATACATTTCCTTTATTAAAGGTTTAACCGCTTACCTCCTCGTGTTGTGATTTGTCTTCTGTTTCTGCTTCATCGTCCAGTACAGAGGGCAGTCTTCAACAACTTCTTCCCATTAATCATGATTTTTACACAGTGTGTTTGATACATTGAAATAACTGCAAATCATGCATCCTTTAAACGTGAAACCATACATTTTTCCAAAATTTTTTTAGTTACTGATGTTGCATTCAGAAGCATAGTTCTTCACGGTTAGCACAAAATACTCCAAGTACTCTTGTTTTGTTGACAGGTTGCTATAGTACTTTGATCATCAGCCCTTTCAGCCATGGAAACCACCACTTGTAGAGGCCAGAAGAGAAGTGGAGAAGGAAATGGCTAAAGAAAATATTTTGAAGCCGAAAAACTGACCTTTACTCTCAAATGCATGAAGCTTAAACAGTCTCATTTACCTGGATAAACACTTTAACTGGGTCTGATTTAAACTGTCTTTAAACAAGAAAAAACAACCCAAGCAAATGTGTTGACATATTCTGTAAATGTTTCTCTTTATTTAGAAGTAAATGCAAAATCCTTGCAGTCGATGCCACGAAATAGAACTTCCTCAATCAAGTGAACATCAAAAAGGTCCTTGCAGCGTAGGCTGATTGGATCAGAGTCGTTCATAGCAGCAGAGATGTGCAAAACACACAGAACGAAACTCACCTCCATCCCCCTAGGCTTCCTCTCTAAAATCAACTTCACTGAATGACAGCACTGGGAAGTATTTTGTTTTATACAAGCAACAGAGAGAAGACCACAACATGCATTTCTTCGGTCAATACTGCTCCTTTACCCTCAAGAATCTGAGAGGAAATAAATATTTCCTTGCTTTATCTTTTTTTAAAATCACGCCAATTTTCATGATTTCCATTTACATATTCAAAATACTAAAATATTGATATGGTGCTCTAAGTCACAGACAACTCTCGTTCCAACTAAATGAGATCAAGCAAATTATATATCTGGAATGGGAGAAGATATTCATCCAAAATGAGCAACAACTGGAGAAATGGGAAAAAAATAGCTGACTCGGAACACAAAAATAATCTGGGCAAATGGAGATATCAGTTTAAATCCTTTAATCATGCCATCTTTAATTTGAGTAGAAGATACAGAAATTAATACACAGGACTCAGAAGATAAAGGAAAAGCATGTTAATGCAAAGTGAGTCATAAAAGAAGATTAAAAAAAAATAAAAAATTGGCGCTTGCACAATATTTTTTTTTTATTCAAATCTGACTAAAGCAGCAAATGACCAAAGCCAGTGTGGGATGATCTCTTTTCTCTGACCAGAAGCCTTAATTAGAACTTAAAACAATTGGACTGTCCTGCTGAGATCGTCGCTAAAATCCACGTGGGCAGTTTCCTGCTACCAAAACACCATCTGTAACCTCAAATTTGCAGGCTCGTGCAAATGTCAAGTCCATGTTTGAGATTTATTTTTTTGTTTGTTTTGCTTTTAAACGAACAACGAAAGAAACAACAGGAGGAATGAACAAACATACCTGAGATCAAGCTCGATTACATCCACTCAAAGATGTGCACAGGAGATGATTTTTGGAGCACAAATAGGCAAGCAAATACACATGCTGACAACCAGACAGGGTTTATTTTGCAGTGAGAAAGTGGTCTCACTTAAGCCACAGGAAAACATGCAGAAAGCCAAGTGAATGAATGAATGTACCAAATGTTGGCAAAGAGGTAATGTAAGGCAAGAGGCAGACGAGTAAAGATGCTGCAAATGCATTTTTCTTTAAAAGCTTCATTGGTGATGAATGTGCAAGTCGACAGCTGTCGGATATGATCAGGGCAGCATCATTTACTTTCCTTAATGTTTAGCTATGAAGCAGCTAATTCTTGAGAAAACAGCACTGAGGGAAAAAGCTCTCCAGCTTGCTGATAATTGAGTAAATATAATGCTACAGCTGGGATGCAATTAGCCAAGCAAAAAGTTTAAAAACATGAATTGGTACTCTTAAAAAAGTAGTGAATTATTCCCAACAGCACATTTAAAGCTCATTATGTTACATTTTGAGTTTTTGCTCTGTACAAAAGCTGAAGTGTAAAAAATTAAAAGCTGTTCACATAGGTGAGTTTTCAGGTTTGGTGATGTGGAAACAGATTTTCTTGGTATGGAGTATCTATTCTACAGAGATTCTATAGTATCTGTTCTATACTAAAACCAAAATCTTAAAATTTATATTCCTTTTATGCATTCTATTTAGTAACAATCTCAGTCACCATTACCAAAATGTTATCTGTATTTTATCACTGGAATAGAGGTGAAGTGCAAAATTATCATTTCTACATAAATATTCAAGCCTTGTGTTGCAGTACGATCAAAGTTAAACTATGACCTTTTACAAAACCCAACCTTCTTGCTTTTGCACTCACCAGAAAATTGCAATGCCAAAACCTAAACAGTAATTCTTGCAAAATTAAGTGTGCCAAATTTGTCTAACTTGTCTCTTGATTATACTAAAGTTCTGCAAAGTAAACTAACACCCCCATCATGAAAGCTGATGTTTGCTTTAGCTGCTTAAGCTTTGACATTGGTAAATGCTCCATACCTCTCACTCTCTACAAATATTTGCAGCTGTTGTTGCACTTCACAACTTCTTTCAGCTAATTTTGCAAGCAAGGTAAAGCAACACTATAAAGGAAACTAAAATGGGTCTGTTTCCAGGAGGCTGCAGTATCCCAGAAAAAGACAGCAAAACAGGTAACTGACCAAACTATTTCAATGATGGAAAATATAGTTTTAGGATGGATATAATGATCTATGATGTCGTTTATGCTGGAAAGAAAAAATAATCCATCATAAACAAGATTGTGATTACGTATAGCACTTTGGTTCTGTGGGTGTAAAAAGTGCTTCATAAATAAAGTTGCTATGGTATGGTAAGATATACCATCTAATATTACAGCTACTTACTTTACATTATATATCTACGTTGGAGGTTTGCCTGAAATTACTGCTTAGCCTTACAGCACATTGGATGAATTTTGAATGGATCTGAACAGTCTACGTTGCATGCCCAGCATTTTTGTGAATCAAGATGTAAATATATGGGAAACTGCCAAAGACCATGCCCACAATATGTGAACATGCTATAATGCAAGTATATAAACATTTATGTAAGACGTTGTGTGGGGATGTGTGGGCTGTTTCACTCACTCACACACACACACACACACACACACACACACACACACACACACACACACACACACACACACACACACACACACACACATTCCAGCAATGGAGGGAAGGAGGCTACCAAGAGGAATATAGTTGGTGTTTTCAAGCATGTCAACAAACTTCCAGAGCTGCTGAAGTGCCTACAATTTGCATGCATTGATTGAGATAACTTTATTGTAATTGTGGTATGTGGTGTGCAAATCAGTTCTGTATCTGAGACACTGAATCAACATACACTTAATCTTATATTACTTGGATCAATATCATAAAACAAAAAATTTTAATTGTGACATCCTCTCCATAAAGCATTTTATTAAACCCTTCAACAAATCTCAACATTTTTAAGCCATGATCCTACATGTTTTGCATTACTTTATTGATCTGTAATTCAAAAAGGGTACTTTATAGAACAATTTGCCTTTACCGTAATTATAAGTTTGATACATTGTACCCTAGTCACACAACATTAAAAGACATTTAAATGTGTTCAAGGCTCTTAAGATTTTAAACACATTTCTGTTTGAATGTAGGACTGAGCAGCTCTTGGATTTCATTGTTTGGAGAGCACCAGCTGAGACATGGAAATGTTATGAATGTTATGACAGTATGAACATCCCTCTAAAGAGCACTTGCCCTGAAGCTGATGCCTTTTGATGAACTCCCAGTGGCACATTAATAGATGCGTTCATTGACGCTGTGACCAAATCACAATTTTCACAATTTAAATTTCTCAACACACCAAACTTGTTTGTAAATTATTATTATTTTTTTGTCTCTCAACATGCCTGTACATGCTTCACTGTCTTAACTTTGTCTTCTTAAGCCTTTATTGATAATAAAACCTCAAAAATATAGCAGATTTACCAGTCCCTACACATTCCCATATGCAAAGTCGACAAATTTAATACAGAACTTTTTTTAAATCAATGGTGCACATTTTCTTGCAAATATATAACCTCAATAAAAGCCTTTTTAACTGCAACAATAACACAGAGTATATTATATTTCTTGATTATATTAATTTCTTTGTCATGCATTCACAATGAGGCAGTTCATTACACTAAATGCACACATTATGAATCATAATGATCAATTTGTAAATTTTTGGAAGTATCATCAACAAGCAAAAACAATATCAGAACAGAACATTTTCAACTTGCTACAGACAAAGTTGCAGAGCCCAACAGAACTGTTTAAGTGGTATATAAAAAAAAGAAACAAAACCCTTTTTTTACAGTACAAAAATTGGCACAGTATTCTTTAACCAGTGTTGCCGTGTCCTTCAGACTGGTTGTGTTCAGCAAGCCCTCCATTCATCAACCTATGAGCAGAAAACCCTGAGAAAGGAAAGCAAAATAAGGAGAAAGACAAACGGACACAGAGAAACAGAGACATGAAAACAAAGATGTTACAGTCATTACTCATCCAACGAGCAGGGGGTTTGATGGCCAAATGTGAAATTCAAGTGACAATCCACGCAGGAACCATCGTCTGTGATGCATTATGTTGGTACTTAATGAGGCATAGTGGCTGTGTAGGGTCCTTGTTTAGCTCTCATGGCAAGGGTATATGAAGTGTATAATCTTGAACATGCAAAAACAACGTCAGAAACAAAAACAGAAATGGAACAGGGCCATCCGCTTTCACTTTAATCCTGTTAGTTTAAAGGCCTCTCTCCACACGTTTCTATGGTTACCCGCTCTGTTTTCATCCGAATGTTGGGGTGACAACACGCTGCTGCCAAACAACTCCAAGGATGCAGATCAAAGTTGACTTATAAGAATAGCAATGCTAATCTCATTGTTTGAGATTCATCTTAGTGGATTTATCTTCTGAAATCCAGACAAACCTGCTGTGAAGTCTGAATGTCAGCAATGAAAATATTATTTAAAAAGGAAAAAAAGTGATCTATGTCTTTTCTTTTGTATTTTTAGTAGTAGGTGTGTACAGGACTGTTCCAGTTACGGGTACAAAGCTTTGCCAGAATTTTAAGAAGTTTAAAATTTGCTTAAGTTTTCCATCATTCATATGGTTCAAAGTCCTTAAATGCCAAAGTTTCCTCTAGGGGTTTGAAGCATGTAGTAATGCAAGGGTGTAACTTTGTGTTGCAAGTTGGTGGGGACAAAAATGAGTGGGAGATGGGGGGGATAGGGTGATGATGCACCCACAGTTACTGGAAGGCCTTTTCTTTTCTTGTCCTAAGAATGAAGCCAAAACTTACATGTGAATGCCAGACAGTCTTATTCAATAAATTAGGATATACGTCCTGATCAGGCTTGTCAGATTAATAGCACCTTTCGAAAATAATCTTTTAGCAAGTATTAAACATACTACGAAATATAAACATGTTAAACATACGTAATCTAATTCATCTACATAACATCTTTCATTTGGTGATGGAACTGCTGACAAAGGAACTTTTCAGTCATATTCTAATTTATGGAATCAGCCTGTATTTGCTGAATGCTTACCTACAATTTAGTAATATTTTTTGTTAAGAATTATCACATTTGCCTTTTATTGTCTGATTTTATCAAGTGCTAAAAACATCAACAACATGAGATTCTGTAGCAGTCAAAATGTTATTAAACATTTCAAAAACAGAATAAGTAACTTCTGTGTAAACCAAATGATTCCTTGCCAGTACAAACTTTGTATTTTGTCCCCTTCATGCCAGAGTCCTCACCAGTCCTTCAGAAAGCTATGCCTATGTAGTAATGCAACAATATCTCTTCCCTACCTGTTGCAACCTTGAGTTGCCAAGTGCGTTGGTGTATGAATGTGTTTGTTATTGAGAGCGACTTGGGGAATGTGGCTCTAGGGTAAAGTGCTTCAAGTGGTCATTTTGACTGTAAGAGTGCTATATAAATTCAATTTACCATTTATTTAACAATTGTAAAAGCATGAAACTAAGCATGTAACAACCTTCACTTGCAGCATATCTGTTAAGCACTCAACTACTGACTTGCTCCCCCACAGATTTACTGAGTCAGTTTAACTGACTCAGTAAATGTAAACTACTCCAAAATTTAACAGGTATTCTTTTTTCTTAATTCTGTATATCAAAAGTAATTGCAGTGAATACTACATATATTATAATTCTTAAATTTTTTTTTAGTTATTTAGAACTAAATGAAATGAACTAAATTATGAAATAACGGAACAGAAAATATGCAAGATAGTAAGTGAGGCATCATGTCTTTAGCCATATATCTCCAGTTTAGTTAGTAATTTATAAGGATAACCACTTTCAATATTTTTCTGGTTAAATCAGTCAGTTGAGCTTATAATTGAAAATTATGAAAAACTAAAACTTCCAAGGCACTTACTCATCTGAGTCCTTTTTGTTCTCTTCAATGTAGGCAATGGACTCTGAGCGAAGTCGATTGGTGACCTCATAGGTGCGCAGAGTGACCCCAAAGATGTCCTCATGGTATCGGTTTTCATCCTGGCAAAAACAAGGTAGTGAAGGTAGGAGAGTGACATGTACATGGTGAGAAATTATGAAAAATGATACCCATTGGATAGCAAGTGACTTTATTAAAAAGTTGGATCTACAGAGTTTTGACTTATTTGATACATTTTGACAGGAAATAATCTAATGGCCTTCAATTAGAAGCTCATCTTTTTGTTACATACATATTGAGGAAATACTAAAACAACAGCTGAACAATTCAACATTTCCAATGATAGACCATTACAATAAATAGCACAGTAGCTTCTTACCCTAAGCTTGCTGATGTAGAATCCAGCATCTTCTATACTCATTTGACCTTGCTGCTTGATGATTTGCTGGATGGTCTTCAGAACATCTCCTGCCATTGTTACATCCCCACACACATAGATGTGCCCTCCTTCCTTCCTCAGGCACTGGTACACAGTTTCAGACAGATGCTCACGCAGCACATCTTGTACATATTTCTGGAGTAGTTAAGAGACAAAGTGCAAGAACAAAATGGGGGATGATGTGGAAGTTAATTGCATTTCAACATATGATAAAGATAAACTAAATGTTGAAATGGTAAAAATACAGTTCATATAATGAATATAAAAATAAATTACCTGCAGATTTAATTTGTATTCTTTATAAATATCAGGAATTGTTTAGCCAATCCAATTCATCAATGTAAGAGTGAAATAAACCTCTCAAGTTACTTTCAAATGCTTATTGCTGTTTGGTTGTTTTACCTTTGGTTTGCCAGGTTCTCTGGAGTACGCAGCATAGAGCTCTTTGAACACTTCTCTGTTCTTGGCCTGGAGAGTCTCTTCCTTGTAGATGTGATCCATCTCAGACTGTCGACAACCGAACACCAGGATCATGGGACAAGACTTAACCCCTTGGAGATGACAAAAAGTGAAAAATTAAATTGAAATAGAATCAATGCAAACTGAGTCATTGCGAATGACTTGATTTAAACAGAATACTGAAAAGCAATTATCTGAAAATCCAATAAATTTACAATGACACTTTCACAGGACATTGTGGTAAGATTCTCCTCAATTACTGATTGAACAAAGGTAAAAATGGCCCACCATTTTGCTCAAGGTCATATAGTCTTTGTTGCCAGAAGCTTCTGAATGGGGCAATGCCTGTTCCTGGACCCACAAGGATACACGGTGCTTTGTTGTCTTTTGGAAGTTGGAATGATGGTGCACTACAATGACACAAAGGATCAAAAATGTTTCATCACATTATCTTAGTGTGTTCATGTGGTAACAGAAAGCAGTGAAGTTGTACGAGAAGATCAAGGCCTTAATCATGGCTGTAGTGTGATGTAGGTTAAAAGTAACATCTTTTAACCTAAGTGTTAGGCTGTGTGTTGCTCACACACTAAAACCACATATGCTTATTTGGTGCCAAGCTTACTCTTATTTTGAAAAGTAAGCAGACTATGTAATCATCAGACAGGCTAGCTTTATAAACACTTGTCAATTGGACTTCTTTGCTTTGGGTATTCTTGCAACCCTCATTTAGTCAAAACAATATATTTTAAATTAGAAGAAACCAACATTACATCTTCATGTGGAATTTAAATTTATTAAAATTATTAAACACTATAATGACTGGAAAAAGATTTTGTACAGGAGTGATAAAGTTACACCAGAATGGAGATGGAGGGAGTGTTGGCTGAAGGATGGTCTACCAGAATTTGTTTTTTAATTTACAGAAGGAAAAATGTGGCATGAATTTTACACTAGGTTTTTGACAAGAATGCTTTTCATTTTAGTCATTACCTTCGGACAAAACACGGTACCATTTCTCCTTTCTCTATCCTGTTGAGCCATGATGAACATACTCCGTGATGGATAGGTCCTTGCCCGCCTGAAACAGATGATTACCAAGTAATCACTTTACCTTTTTCTCTTCAACCTGCCTCCCACTCATTTGAAGTGCACAAACTAACAGGAGAAGAGTGGCCCTAGCACACCTACAAGGCTAAAGCCATCTCTTATTTTCTCTTACAGAAGGAAAAAAAATAAATCACTGTAATACAGCAAGTGGCCATGCAATCATAGTAATGTGCTAAAATAGCTCAAATACCAATAAACACTGGTTCATCTGTAGCCATTTCCTACATTAACTTGTTTAAGATGCTGTCAGCAAATGTAGGTCTGTAAGAACGATGTGCAGGGCCAGATTATACAATTGACATTCTGGGACCCTCACCCACTTGGAAATAAAAAATCCTAAACTATGTAAAAGCTTTTACCAGACACACAACTTTGAAGTACTGGTGGATTCTCACCTCTGGTACGATAAGAGACCACAGCCACTGTGAGGTGAATCTCTCCTGAATACAAATCAGGAGAGGAGCTGATGGAGTAGTAGCGAGGTTGCAGCAGGGGAAGCTGAGTGAGCAGCAGAGTTGATGGCATCTGAATGGAGGGGAACTCGTCCAGCACCTCCACTAGTGTAGGGTTGTTGTACCACTTCCATTCCTCATACTCCTGCAAACCCTGGGTTTTCAAGAAGATAACGGTATGAAAAACAGACTGCATCAAAGTACCAATTTTTATGTGTTTATTTATCTTGCTGTCTTTTGCATAAATGTAATGCATTTGCAGTGAAAGGCTGAGATTTTTTTTTTTTTTTTTAGGAATTTCTTCTTTTTTTAGTCATATAAACATTTCTGCATCAAAAGCATGAAACAGCAACAAGCAGAGCCTGTCACCAGTCAGACCTCAACTGTTTTATGTTACTGATATTTTAGTGGTGACAAATTTGGGGCATTGCCTCCAGGCTAAGAAACCAATAATTTGAACATTGCTTTGTTTTCAAGCCACTAATGAGTGACATAGTCCATTAGGACGTCTGTGGAATCCACAATTCTAAGTCTAAATCAGTTTTTGAATAGCAAGTGAATTTTGCAAAGAACCTTCAGGACTGAGATTTTTCACTTTAAAAACAGATGAAGTTAGGGGGCTCTAGACATTACAAGTGATTTTCACAAACCAAAAATTGTTCAAACTTTCTGCCACACTTGTGAGAACAGGTTTAGCATCTTATTCTGACATCCTAAGACACGATAGGCAGGTAATCTTTGGCAACATGGCTAAGACTGGTTTGAGATCTAGACTAAAAATCAAAAATGATCTGCACTGCTCACTGTACTGTACCATTTTATTTTACAAATTTAGAAGCCCTCCATCTTTCCCTCTCACTTTAGTGACAGTGATTCTACGCATGAGTCACTTCTTGGCCTCCTCCAGTCTTTTTCACACATCAACAAAAATGGAGGGTGACTTGTGGGAGGCACCACAATGGGGGGAGGACTCCTGGGTTAGAGCGATCAACAGCTCTGATTTGGCTCCAGTTAACTCCTACTGTACCCATTTCCAATGGTGGAAAGTGCATCAAATCTCCTTTAAGACACTGAAAACCATCTCCCATATTTTAGCAAACATAATGAAGGTGATCTTTACTGTTGCAGCTTAGGCACATGGTGAATGAAAGACATTAGCATTGAAGATCATTCATCCATTGTCTATACCCACTTATCCTTGCAGGGTTGAGGGAGAGGGGCTCATGCCAAATGTAAGATCATATTAAATGAAAATGTCAAAGCCACATTTTTGCAAGTATTAAGCTAAAAATTTTAAAAAATACAAAAAAGTTTTAAATGAACCCTTTACATTTGTGGCCACAAATCCATGAAAATGCTTAAAATAATATCTCAATAATTGTTGATTGTAAGAAGAAATACATAGAATGCCATTTAAATGTACCTTACTGAGGATTTCTAACTTCCTTTTCTGCTTGTCGTTGGTTGCCAGAGCTGCAAACTGCTGCAGCAGCACAGGGGTCGGTGGAGTGGTGATGTCCAGAAAGTACTGAAAAGCTTGGTTGATAGTGCAGGGAGGAATACGGGTCTCATTGGTCCAATTACTTATAACACCTGCAGATAAACACAAACACAGTAAAAAATGGTCAATTCAGATTAGTTATACTAATGCATGAATGTAAACATTGGTTATATTTATTCTCCTAAAAAAATATATATATTTTAGCTTGTTTTTGAGCTACAGCGACTTGCAAAAGTATTCACATTTTTGCACTTTTCCACATTTTGTTGGGATTTTATGTGGTACACCGAAATGTAATTAACCTTACCATACTTCTGTCTTGTAAAACCAGGATTTGAATTGATGCTAAGTATTTTAATTTCAGTCTTTTTGGACAAGACATTTATGTATGTAAACAGATTTTTGTGCAATCAAATTAAATGAATTCTACCACATGTTTTGCATTGAAGGCCAAAATGTTCACTTTTGACCCATGATTCCAGGAAACCTTTCTTTCTGCATCCCAGCCATTGCTAATGAGACTGAAAACAAAACTCCCACGGCTTCTTTTCATAGTGACTTTCTTCTTGTCCCTGTAGCCTTTTTTCTTAGATAATCTTGTGAAGTAACAACAACAAAAATCTCATGGGAAACCTTTATAGTATAGCTTTACTGATAGGTGAATAAATTACATAAAAAAGATGGATTATTTTTACAAAATGACTGACTTCTGACTGTGTAGGTTTTCAGTTATTAGTATCAGAGTACAAATGCACTCCACACCAACACCAATGTAGGATCATGAATAATTTCCCTTCCATTTTGGAACCGTGTGCTATTTTGTGTTGATCACAAAGAATCCAACTCAAAAACAAGCTAAAATTTTTGGTTTTAACAAGGCAGTTTGTAAAAACATCAAGGGGCTTTAATACTTTTGCAAAGTACTGTATTTTAGAAGTTATCTCTGTCCTGTCTTCAAGTCTCCAAACCACCACAACAATCTAATTCCCTGCATCCAAAAGGGAACATAAAAGTTTGTGTAGCATTATATTTTTATGTTAAAACTGCAGCCATTATATTACATGAGACCAAATACCATGGAAGATCAAATTTGATCTATGTACACAACTCAAATGTTAATAGTTGCATTAAGTCAAAAAGGCTTCAGAATTACAAAGATATTGTTTTTATTTCCTAATAAAGGAGCAGGTTATAGCTTGCTATAAGATAATGTCTCGATGTTATTTTGAAATCTGCTGTATAACTACTTCACATAAAATGGGCCATTAAAATGAATCATGGTGGAAATTATTTATACGCCGAGTTTATTTGCACATGCTGAGCCAGTCGATGTTCAAAATCAATTATTCTGTCATGTTTCTCTACATTTGCAAAGCTCAAATCCCCCCATGCTGCAAGAAGTTAAAAGTTGCAGCTTATGGTTTGAATCCATGCACATAGTTGGTTGATAGAAAGTGTATAGTTGAAGTTAGAGGGCCAAGCCAGTATCGTATTTTAATATCATCATTTGACACAAATGCACTGTGTTACATACAAAATATATAATGATCTATCCGTTTTAAATGAGTAAAGTTTTCATAAATACTGAATGTTTTAGTCATATTATGAAGTGCTAGAAGGTCTAATAAACCTCCATAGTGTCTAAAAAGTGGAAACTTTTGATAACAAAACCTGGTGTGAATAACGAAGCTGAAATAAATATTAACTATGTCAATAGAGTCTTAGGTTGGTGGATATTTATATTAATTTACTCATTTTTGTCAACAACTGGAATTTCTGTAGTGATGGCATTAATTTTTATTTTAGATGCATTCTGTAAACATTGAAACATATATAAAACTACTTGGTTTGTAAATACTAACCTGCTGTGTAGGAATAAATGAGTAACAAAATCCCTTTACTGTGATCGTATGGTTGTGTTGCACACTGGTAAAAATCATTTTACCAGAGAGGATACCAAACCCTCAAAAATGGCTCAATTTGTCAGGAAATGCTTTAAATCAAGCACACACACACACACACACACAAATCATGTTGCTTTACAGTCACAGTGTATCTGTCGCTTAGTTGCATCACCCAGTGTTACCACAAGTGCCAAAACAAAGATTTCTGAGTATAGATTCTTTCTGCAAGTGTAACTCTAGTCTATTGAGGCAAGAAAAACTGTATCTTATTAACATTTCCATTTTCACCTCGTTCCCAGATTTTGAACTGCGAGCCTCCTGATTACACGCCCCCTGTATTCACACAGTGGCGTGACGTTGCTAATAACATCACCCACCTAGTGCCGTGTTCCTCTCCTCCAGGAACTCCACTTTGACGATTTGATTGACAGGCGGAGCATCCTCCAGTTTATCTATGAGTGCTGTTACCAGGTCCTCGTGGTTGCCAGGGAAGATGCCCAGATGGTCGCCAGGCTTGTAGCGCAGGCTGTCGTGGTTGTTTGTGTCGAGCCTCACTAATATGGTGGAGCGACTAAAAGAAAGAAAAAAAAGACTAGAGGTTAACAGGAAAGGAAGAGAAAAATATTGTACCCTTTTCAATCTGTTTCATTCACTTTCTAGAATGAATAAGTTGTGCACAAAGAATACACTGAATGGATTTCATATTATAGCTAAAGCAAGAACTTACTTGGATTTTGAACTTTGTAGGTTTTGAGCTTCAATCATCATTGCTCCATATACTTTCTTCTTCTGGACGCTGTATAATGCTATAAGGTAGAAATTACATTTTATTACAGGTATTACAAACTAACTATTCTGCATTCTACTGTCTACTTTGAGAGTACCCTCAGTCTTTGTGTCTGGATTAACATGAAAGCATGAAAACGGAAAACTAGGTAAGTTTCTAAAAAATATTCATATGTTAATTATCTTAAAGACAATGGCAGAATTTCTTTAGATTACATGTTTTTTTATATTTATATAACACACCATCCTTGTTTGATTAAGCTTTTTGTCATTGATCCACTTAGTTTTGACTCTCTCCATAAGTTAGAACATCATCA
The DNA here is from genome assembly GCA_903066825.1 of Alfaro cultratus. Taxonomy (NCBI): domain Eukaryota; kingdom Metazoa; phylum Chordata; class Actinopteri; order Cyprinodontiformes; family Poeciliidae; genus Alfaro; species Alfaro cultratus. The sequence continues at coordinate 75,319 of CAEFZX010023594.1, read as the reverse complement.
AAAAGTTTTTAGAAATTCCATTTGAAAAGGTATTTCATACATTTATTACGCAGATATTTAAATTGCTTCTGGCAGTTTCACTGACTCCTAAGGTGCGTGGAAGACGTCCAGAAAGGATTAATCTCCAGTGACACTTTAAGTTGTAGCAAGCACTTTTATTAAAAGAACAACTTTCTTCAGAGTCACAGACTGAAACTTGTCTGTCGTCTAATAAAGCTGCTTCATAAAACTTTGGGGTTTGCTGGATATTGAAAGATGTCCAGAGATATTGAATGTTTTATTTTAATTTTTTCAGTGATTATTACTTATAGCTGTGGGGGGCAAGAGCCAATCTGAGTTGGTGGAAATAAAAAAAAATAAAAACAATTAGCTCTAGTAAAGAGGGGAGAAGTGATTTTAAAATATGCTATTAATTATGTAAATTGTATATATTTGTAAACAACTTCTAGATAGAATTTGCTTATCCACTGATGAACAATGCAGTAGAACTAATTAGTGTGTGGGTGCATCGCAAACACCATTATACTAATTGTAACCTTTTCAGAGGATAATATTAACAATAACAAACAAAGATATTTTATTAAATTTTTTAATAATCAACATGTTTTTTTTTTTCCATGGTTATTTCTCATAGCAAACTATCACATTTAATGTCTCTTATTTTCTATGTAAATTGTATGATCTGCCTCTTGGTATTTGCTTTACCCACCTCCCCCACACAGATATGTAAATAGTATAACATGACTAAGAGATTAAATTACTGCATCACACAATTATATCATGTTATTTTTATTGGTAAGAATCATGTCATTTTGCAGTAGTTCTTCAGATTTTCAACATGTAACAAATAAAATATTTTAATTGTCCTCTGTTGTAAGTGTGCTAGTAGTAATTTTCTAGTTTCAATCCTTTTGTTTCCTAATTCTCCCAGGTTTTGTATTTCTGTGCCATTATTTTTGCACAACTGCAGGAAAGCTGTTTGTTGCTTCCCCACCAATACTCCAAGGCAAACAGTTGTGTGGGTGGTTAGTCGATAGAAAATATGGTTTCACACTTTAATATTACAGTTATATTATTGCTTTTATAGCTTGGTAACTATTAACCAAAATGTGGTAATGTAACAAATCAATCTTTACCTGTGATAAACAATTACCATAAGAGACACAAAAATGCAATCGTATATCAGTTTTAACCTTACAGGGGTATATGTAAGCCAACATAAGTGCAGCATGCTGAAATGTTGTATCTTTTCAGAGCAAAGACATTTTCAATTCAAGTCATTAAAGGAAATAAAAAAGAGGTATTATATGAGGTATGCTATTGATAACTATGGCTTAAATCTGCAAAAACTATTAATTTACTCAGAAAGTGACAATATTAAAGAACATCTGCAGTGGTCAACCAGAAAACATTAGCTTCCCTCTGCTGACAAACAAGAAAATATTTTATTATTAGACATATTTGTTTGTAATTCATTTATTATGAGCTTCTTTTATTGATTTGATTTACTGACATAACCTTTCAATTATATATTAATTCACTTAGATGCACCTGTAAATGCACTCTGATTTAACAATCAGAACTTCCCTGCTTTTCTGGGTTCTTTTACTTGATATTAAACATACCTCTGTTTGTGCATCTCGGTTCAATATTTCTCTACAACCTATTGTAGCCTCACCACTCTTAGTCCAAGTAGAATATCTGTGTGGGTGGCAACTTGACAGAAAATTGTTACTGGCTTCTAAATTGCAGTTATCCATACTATTTTTGCTTATACAGCTTGGGGACTAATTCACTGGTAAACATTCATTTACTTAAATAAACAGTCTTCCTTATATATTAGAATCCTGTTACACCCTTATCTGTAATGAAAACATCATTTATAAAGCTGAGCTTCTCACATTTACAGACCAAATGTGTTATTTTTGACTCAAGCCTTTAAAAAGGTAAAATCGCTTGATATTGGATTAAAATCTCTTTCCACAGTCAAGCCTCAGATCACATCTCCAGGTGATGTAATAGGTGAGTCACTGATAAATTACTGTTATTTTGTGTAAAGCTACTTATCAGCACTTATTGTCCGCTTAAAATCAAGTCACCCATTAGTAGTTCACAGCTATGCTCCCACACGATTGCTACCTTCTGTCAGCGCAGGGGCCTCAGCTGTGTACGTTAGGCGGAACTTGCTCTTCTTCCAGCTACGGTCGTTGCTGATCAAGGAGTTGTTGGCCTTCTCAATGTTTACATCATCACCAACACAGAACACATCACAGGCAGCCTGAAAAGCAATGTCAACCACAGGAAAGAATATCGCTATTAGAAAAAAAACCAAAAACAACAAAAACAACTCTTCAAATCTACTGCATAATAAAACTACTTGAAAATTACTTTAACACTTTAGAAATCAGACAGCAATAACTGCTTTTACTGTCTCAAGGTTTTATCAAATAACATAAAAGTGCCACTTTATAAGCTAAAGTTGTTTGAAAGCGTTAGATGGCTTTTTGGTGTTGTTTGTGATGCTCTGTGGCTGCAGGCTTTTAAAATTTGCCTTGGAAGGTAACCAACATTTTTTTTAAAAAAATGTCACGATGCACTTTATCCAACCACAACACAAGCCTTTGAGGTCTTCACCTAAGGAACAAACCTTAAAAACTTTCTTGGCCCATGTTCTGAATGATTCCTCCTGGCCACACAGCTCATCTCCTTCTCCCATGCGTAGGATGCGCTCACCCCCCAGCTCTTCAAAAAGCGTGTCCACAGCGTGGGCAAAGGCGCAGAAGTGTGGGTAGGCCCGGGAGCCAAGGCCAAACACTGAGAACCTATACAAAAACGAATCCATCAAAAATACAAAAAAGAAAGAGATAACTTAAAAGCAAAACACAAACATGGATGGCCACCAACTGTCACTACAGAACCTTTATTGTTGTTGGTAAGCATGTTGATCCAACATGTTTTAGCTTACAAGGCTGGTATGTAACTTTTAGAAATCTTAATAACAATCAAACTATTTTATATTATGCAATGCTGAGTTCAACTGTAATATCGGACAAATATAACTTGAGACAAAATAAAAGTTGTTTTTTTTTCACAATTCCATCACTTACAGCAAGTCGTCCAGGTCCTGAAATAGTAAAAAAGCCACAGACTTTCACATTACCACTGCTATTTCAATACTATTTTCCTTTACTAAAATGCTGTGTTAGTTTTATCCCTAGTGTATTATGACAGTACTCCCAGTACGGTCAACTTTTATCACATCAGTTCAGAAAATAGTTTTCCAAAAGACTTTAGGAACTTTGAGATGTACGGAAGAGGATTAGGGCCACCAAAAAAAAAAAAGAAAAGAAAAGAAAAGAATTCTGACTGTAATCTCAGAATTCTTTAAAGTCAGAATTCTGACTTTAATCTCAGAATTCTTTAAAGTCAGAATTCTGACTTAGAACACTCATGGATGCCATTTTTAGTCCATTTCTTTGTTGTCCTTTAATCATTTGTGACTTCCTAGAGGAGTTATTAACTCGCAGTGATTTTGGTATTATTTCACTATTGTTCCATGTTTTCTTGATTTGTGAATAACGGCACTCATTTTTGTTCACTGGAGTCCAAAAGCCATAGAAATGGCAATGTAAGCCTTTCAAGACAAATGTCTCATTCTTGAATTTATTTAGATCTTGGTTGCTCTTTGAAAATTAGAATAATGATTTTGTCTGATGATCTGAAACAAACTCTGCAAGTTGGCAAATACTTACTTATAATGTATACTTTTGTTATGCAACACAGTTTTTTTTTTTATCATCACCATAGAGTAGTTAAACTCTTTCTATAGCCTCTAAGCTGAGAAAAAGTCGAGCTTTTTTCAGAGATCAATTATCTTTCCTCAAAATCTGCTGACATGAGCATTGGACGTCTATGCAAAGCAAGAAAATCTATGAACAAAATACATCTGACTTTAAACTGACACTCAAATTTTGCAAAATATTCATCTATCATAGTTTGGGGTTTTAGGGTGTTATTGGGTTTTTGTATTCAGGGTGCAAAATATGCTTAAAACCCTTACATCAGACAGAACAGTCTAGAACAGATAATTGATGTGCAGTGTCTTAATTTTGAGAAGTTTTTCTTGTAATGTGACACTTAATGGTAACAAATCCACAGCAGATTTCATATAGCATGTAGAAACATTGCTGGTGTTGCCTCTGAACCTAAAGGCAGCGTGCTGGTATGACTAAAGAGCAACATTTCAAGGTATATTCTTCTTAGCATCAATTAGAAGGATAAGTGATTTAAGACAATGCTGCAAGGATTGTTTGAGGTTAAACTAGTAGAGGTGGAGGCAATTTCAGTTTCAGACTACAGTGTGAGCTTGATGACAAAGGGCGCACAGCTGGCAGACTTATGAACCTGCAGGCAGGCATCAGTGGAGTGGAAAAGTATTAATGAATGAAATCAGTGACATGTAAAATACAAGTTACATTATGTAACATTTCAGTTCAACTGGAAACTTGCAATTTCCATCTTCAGGCAAGGAAAAACTCAAGTTAATGAACTAGAAATCAGATTTCTGTTCTGAATCCTGTTTATCTGTCTCAGTACTTTACATTTTCCACATTTCTATTTGGTGTCATGAAAACCACTACTACTCAGACAAGTATATGGCCATGAAAATGTAGCCCCAAAACCCCTTCCAGTTTCACAAAAGTTTTATCATTTTGGCCACACTTAATGTTTCACATCACAGTAATTTTATAACAGCTGTCAAATTATTTTATCAAGCAAGCTAAAATGTCTCAAAAAACCTCACATGCCCAAATCTAAAAAAAAAGAGCAGATGACAAAGTAATCTGCATCTATCAGTCTGGGAAGTGTTACAGAACCATTTCTGAAGTTTGAGACTCAAAGAACTACGGAGAGTGTGATTGATAATAAACAAAGAAGACTGTTTTGGAAGATCGTTGTAATGAAACGGCCATTTCTCCCCCTCCCTTCGTGTACGGAGCGCATGCAGTCATCAGCGGCCGATGAGTGAGTTCCCTATTACGATGACTTCATAATTTATCATTAATATTTTATTCTCCCAGTTCAGAAACATAACTTGACCTGTTATTGTTCTTAACACTGTGTGATTTTCCTTTAAAATGCCAAGAGAATCAGTTTTTATCAACTTAAGTGTTTTCTTTTGTCTGACACAGGATAGTCACCAAACACCATCATGTTGTGCTTCTTTATTTAGCAGATCAGTTGCCAGCTCAGGGCGCCCATGCCATTCTGATAAATTATATACCAATGTAAAAGTAGGACTCTACTGTGCGTGTGTGCATACATAAAATGCACATAAAATGTATTCAAGATAATATGAGCTTTGTTTTATTAATTTTTCTATTTTATTCAAAGTCAGTGATCCAGTAAAGCTCAGATGAGGAATGAATGGGACAACACAGCAGAACAGCCAGAGACCTCACCACCTTCGGCACTGGAGAAAGAAAACACACCACCTGAGCATCACCACTAACAGAGCCTTCACCTGTGGTTACTGCCACGTCTAAGAAGACCCCATACAAGCCACCAATGCCAACATGTGTGTGTTCTAAGCCTCCTTGAAGACAATAAGGAGACTCAGAAGGTTCACAGTCGAATGCTACAGTCGCTCCCGAAAGGTGAAAGACCAGTCGCTGAGGTTTTACCTGAATTTCTTTTTTCCTTCTTTGTTGGTTGTCTGGGCCTGATTTGGGGCAAATCTGTATGGTGTCATGCTCAGATGTTAAAAGTTGTTTCAGTTTCAAACAGAAATAAATAAATGTATAACTGTCTTGGAAGTCTTGACTCATAGCTGTAAGTTAATTGTAGTATTCAGCTATGTATAATAAAATAATATGAGATCGACATGCGACCTCATATTCATCCCATGTTATAAAAAGTTAATTACATGAAGAATTTGGACATTTTCATGGTAAAAAGAAATGTGGTGCCCATTACTTTATAAATGTATATATTTTCAACTATTTAATGATGCATGTCTTTCAAATGTGTATACCATGTGAAAACATGTCAGAGTGATCTGTGGGTAGAGTAGTCGTCTTGTGATAGGAAGGTTGTAAGTTCGATTCCAACTTACCGATCTATGTATTGGTGTATAAATGTGTGTGCGTTTGTCAGTGGTGAAAGTGATTCTAGTGGAAAGCACTTTGAGTGGAGCGCTATACAAGTGCAGTCCATTTACATGAGTACCATATATACATATCATACCCATGTGATACACATATGAAACACGTGATACACATGAAAACATGTGTAGCATGGATACACATGTGCATCACATGTATATCACAGTCGAATGCTACATAGGTATAGCATGTGTATCTACAGTATGTATATCACATACATATGTGATATACATATACATACATATGTGATATACATATACTCTTGGAAATATGTGTATCCAACATACATGTTTCACGTTTTTATGTGTATCACATGTGAAAACATGGGGATCACATAGGTTTTTTTACCATGAAATGTATACATGTGATTCACGTCATTCACATGTAAACGTTTGTGTGAACCACATTTGTAGTTTTAATATGGTACATGGGTTTCATATGGGCTTTTTTGATAAAGCTTTTAGTTATAATGACAAAATTAATTATTAATAAATTTACCTGACATTAGCAAGAGGTCCTGTGCTCTCAAAATTGATCCTGGCCTCTGGTTCATCACTGGAGGACTTTCGAGTGTCTGAGTAAGAAGAAACGCTGTTGAATCGAACCTTGTAGCTCCTGTGGATAGGGTAAAACAGAGAGGTGAGAAGGAATTTTACTTAAAAATATGGGGGTCAAGAGGGCACAGCTGTACTCACTTTCTGTCCTCTGTGTTGGAAGTTGGGTGGCGCATTTCCATTAAGGCAGCTCCGAATTTCTGCACCAGCAAGTGAAAGACTGTTATTGTGCTGTGATAATTTAAAAAGGCTTTTTGAGGAACTTTATATTTACCTCTCCGTTTTCAGGTGGATCTCCATTGCCAAATGTGCTGGTTACAGCTAAAACCATCGTCTCATGCTCCAAGTCCACCACATCGTATTCATCCATGGACATGACCTGCAGGCGAAAGATCTCTCCTTAGAACATATTGGTAGATCTCAGCTACCAATATGTTCTAGTTTTCATCTCACTCCTCTCTGCACACTCCACTCAACAGATGCCTTGAGCCTGAAAATTGGGGCCAAACACACAGCCGCTGGCAAAGGAGTAGGTTGTAATGGCCACTCTGTCTTCACCTCTAACGAGATGATAATATGCTGCTGCCACACACAGTGAGTGGCCATGATGCACACAACTCAGCAGGGTGCGTGTCTGCCATGGGCCACGCACCGATTTCATACACACACATGCAAAGCTGCACAAGCAAAAGGCGTGAAGAGGAAACAGGCTTTAGCCCCGCAACAACAAAAGTTTGCCCCAGGCGTTCACATCTGCCCTCCATTTGTGCACACCCACTCTCTGTGACGCACAATTGCATGCATGACTGTCTTCTTGTGTAATTGATCACACTGCGAAAGCAGGAGAATGAAGATGCACCCTAGAGGAAATGCACAAAGTACATGATAGAGAACAGCATCTTTTCCTCCTTAACAGATTTGCACAGCCAAAGGTGTTTCAGGATGTTGTCTTAAACTACTATCTGTTCAATGCCTCAGTGAGTAAAATTGGTCTAGAACTCTGGCACTTCACTGCATGACAAAAAGATGACATAAAAAATTTAATTTTTTCAGTTTTTCTCTGTAAGTCTCAGTTTGCATTTAATTGACTTCATCAGGCAGGGGGCAGAGAGAAGAGAGGAATTGTTTGAATTTGTACTTTTCCAATTAGATTTTGCTGAAATCGATCAAAACATCTTGCTCAACTTTTGGAAAAACTGATGCAAGGTAGGCGCAAGAGTACCTTGGCATCAAAGGCGTGCTTGAAGATTTCACAGAGAGTTTTGGCGTAGTCTTGTGATTTTCCTGTTTCAGTTGCAAACAGTATGGTGGCTTTAACCCTCTTGGCCATGGCTTGCCCCATTAGCTTTGCAGAAAATTTTACAGCCCTGTGGAGGGAATAAAAGAGAGACGACGCGAATGAGATGCAGAGAAAATCAAAAGAGCAAGCATCTGAACCATCCAAGGTAAGCTAATTCGGGGCACAGTGTGGAGTCATCGTGTCTCCTGCCACGATCACAAAGCAATTGTTATTGAGCTACTGTTGCAGGTAGCTATGGATGGGTGGTAATACTGATTACCTAGCTTGTACTTTTCTTGAGGCAATTATATTAATAACAGATCATACATGCACACAAGCGCATGCACAGACAAGAAAACTGACAGAACTCTGATTACTCCCAGAGGGGTTGATTGGATGAATTTCACTGCTGAGCACATTAGCCTCCCTTTCATGGGTCTTGCTTTTATCAGTAGGGTGATTACTTGTGTAAATTAGCATTACACACAATCTATTATCTTTGACATTTGGGGCTCTAATGTATACTTGGCTCTTTGAGTGAGCCAATAAAGAAAATCACTAATTTAATATAAGCAAGCATATTTACTTGGCAAGCTTCTTAAATCCGATAGCTCTCTTCTTTGTGGGTGTCCCGTTGACTCCTTTCCACACATGGGTGTTCCAAGGATCAGGCTTTTGCACACAGAAAAAAAATAAAACAATAAGACATTTTTCTACAAAAAAAAATGTTTCACATCTAAGGCAGCCACTCTTGGTCTGCAGGGGTTATTTTTAATTGCATCCCTCTCACCTGGTACTCAAAGGAAGGTGTGAGACGGTAGTTGAGCATTTCTTGGTGAAAGACTGGCGTAATGCTTCCTGACATTGGAGGCACAATCCACACCCAGTCTCCAGGGCAGCCTCCTCTCACCCGATACTCATTCTCCATGTGCTTCATGAAGGACTCTGTGGCTGAATGATGGTCCACTATGGTCACTTTGCAAGTCTGAAGTAAAAAGCAAGAATATGGGAGGAAAGGTCATATTTTAAAAGTAAGGAATGGAAAATGCAAAAGCGTAAGGAACAAAGTGACATGGCAATTATCTTGCCAACCCTCAAAAAAAGAACTATGCAATAAGTGTGTCGTTACATGGATTCAGATTTACCAAGAGTGGCCCAAATGAAGTTGGATAACGCATCTAGCACCCAAAATTAATGAATGCGAGTCCCTCCTCCATATGTTGCCAAGCACTGCTCAATTCAGTGGTTTTGGAATAATACTGTGGATACTACACACATAACCTACTGGTAAAAAATAAAGCAAATTTAACAGATTGCAAGCTGGAAGCAGTTATTGGCAAAATATTATATATTCTGCACAATGAGTATGTTTATTCCCTAAATGTAGCAGCTTTTAGGTAGTCTGTATTTGGATTTTTGACATGTAGACCTAAAGAAATATATATTCTTCATAATGCAACAAACCAATGTTATAATAACTTTTCCAACAAAACAGATAACTTTCTGTTAAATAAAACCACTCAGATCACTGCATAACTTGCCAATGTGTGAGATACCACTGTGGGAGGCACATGTCATCCCATTACAAGGTATAGTACACAAAACATCTGAAAAAGCATGACAGAAAAAAATGCGGTCCAACAGAGCAAATTCAAATTAGCTGGTCTGAGAAAACCCAAAGCTCTAAACATGGGTAATAGGCATCTTGAGTCATTAGCTTTTATCCTTCCCAAAATGCCCTAATCATGTCTAGCCAAGAGGAACAAGTTGTGGAAGGCTGTTAAAACTGGAAATTAGGTTAATCTTTCAGTGATAAAGAATAGTGACATGCAGAAAAAAGAAATAATCTAATTGTCAGTTTGCTTCAGAAACTGCACATTTCTTTGCAAAAGAAATCATACCACTTGTAATATGGACTTTTTCCCCCCACATTTTATTAAGTAGAACAACACAAAATGTTCATATTAAAGAAAAGGAGCAAAATAATACCAAATTTTTTATTTTCTTATAAATCATATAAGTATGACTGTATTATATACCGGCCCCAGTACAATATTGTTCCACCTTTTACCATTTAAGCAGAAAATCTTTAGAGAAAATTTCTAACATAGTTCCTATGTAGAGGCTGAAGTTTATTTTTGATATTCTTCTTTATAAAATAGCTCCATTTATTGAAAGAAATGTCTTAGTCTTGTCACAACTTCTGAATGAATCTAAATTTTCACAGAGCCATTCAAACCAACATCCTTTAATATTTTGATCATTTTCCTAATGGAATTAGAAACTGTACTCCAATCTTTTTCAGGCCAGCATGTTTACTTTAAAACTGATCTTGCATTCAGCTCTATGATAAACTCTGAACAGTTTAATATTCGCAGCTGATTAAAAGCATGCCCTGAGCATAATGCTGTCGCCACCATGCTTCAACATGGACATTATGTATATAGGGTAATGTTTGCAGAGATTATTTTGCTGCAAATAGTTTTGTACTTTGACCACAAAGGTTGAACATGACCAAAGTATTATTTGCCACATGTTGCTTTATCCACAATATTTATTTTAGCAAACTGAAAATGGGACATCTTATGACTTTTCTTTACAAACAGCTTTCCTCCCATCACTCTACCACTGTGTGCAACGCAAATAGCTATGTTAAATTGTTTTATCGAAAGAATGGATTCTGTGGAGGTTCTCCAATTTTACTAGAATTTTCAGAAAGTTAATTGAATTATGCTAGGTAAAAATGAGATCTGCCCAAAATCTGGAACACTTTAAATCACTTCTTAAAACTCATTTTATTCTTTAGCTTTTCCATAAGGCCTTACATTGTAATTTACTTGCCCTGTCTGTTTTAATTTGTGTTTTATTCTTATGTGTTTTATCTGTGTTTCCCGAATATTGTACAACAGTTAATATCTGTTTTTAAAGTGCTTTATAAATAAAATTGACATTGACATTGGATATTGCCTTTATTCCGACCATAATTTTATTCCTAAGGTGACTGTGTGACTGCTGTGTTCCTTAGTCCTCATATTGGTGTTTGTTCACAGCTCATTAACCTGAGGCCCTCACAGAAAAATGTTATCTATACTGTTAAATTACACATATGGACAATTTAGTAATTGGGTCTTTTGAGGGCAGGTGTGGCATAGAATTTTGCAAAAACGTAATACATCGAAGTGGATCAGTTTTTATGAGAAAAAAACTGAAAATCCATGTAATACTTTTATCACTTGATGCACAATTTTGTGTTGTTCTATCACACAAAATCCCTCTCATAAAGCTCTGACAAAACTACAAATTTAAATGTGGATAAATTGCCACTCTATAACCCCTCTAAAGCTTGCTTATAACAGAAGTTAACATAATGATTCAGACAGATCGAGAGACATTTTATTTTATTTTATTTTTCTTCTGAAAAGTTCGTCTTTAGGCTAAATGCCCCATATTATTATTATAGCTTTGCACCACAGCCATGTAAATGTTTTATGAAGCTTTTTTTAGAATGTGTAGTTCTACACTGAGCACATAACTCAGAAGGGCGCTTGTGGAGATGAGATCACTTTTGTAAACAAGGAACTTGCTGTGAATCCAATATGACAAAAAGGCTCTCTTTTCCCAAGAGGAAAATACACACACCTTCAAATCCCTTGAAATCTATATTTAGAACAACTTTAAGCAAAGGATGCAATCACCTGAAAGCTGTGGAGAACAGCAATATTAATCTCCACAAGTGCCTGGTCTTTCCAAAGGGAAGATGTCTTCCTGGTGTCTAAGCCCATCTTGTTGGCAACCTCCTACAAAACATAAAATAAATGAGATGATATTAATGTGAAAACCAATTGTATGCAATGTGCTTTTTTTGGATAGAAAGATTTGTTTAAATGGCTTTCCGAAAAGCTTAGATTTTTCAATCAAATGTGAAGTGTACATACACCCCATCAGATCTGGTCCAACAACGGCCTACAAATTTGGTGCATATCACAGACACACAGACCACTAGGCAACAATCTATAAAAATCTATGTCAAGATGGAAATGCAGTTTGCAAGAAACTAGAAAAAAAAAACAACCTATAAGCTACTGTTTACAGAAGTACTGTAATTTTAAGTCATCATCTATATGAAAGTATCTTCACATCACTTTGTTATACATTTTTTATTTTACTTTCATTTTGTTTACATTTACACATGTTTCAGAATAGTTCAGTTCAAATATGTCCACTTCAAATATGCTACTGCAAAATCTGTTTTATATTTGCTGTTTTTCTTGGGTGTCATACTTTTATAGAGAGATTTCATTCTATAATTCATCACTTCCAGACGCCCAATCCTGTAGTTGCAACTTGAGCCAAACTAATTTCTTACCATCTTGTATGACTGGTGCTGTGAGCTGTTTTTGCCAATCATACATAATCAAACATGACCATTTTTGTTAAATGTCTAAAAAATAAATTGTATGTGGTTTTAAAGTTTATATACTATTTTGCAAGAGTAAGCCATACTGCCACATATACTTTTTCTTAAGTATCCATTTGGACATCATTCTGTTGCATACAGGTTCACTTGTCAGACAGCCTCACAATTGATTCTGGATGTTATACAGAAGAGCTCATCAACACAGTGCTTGACAGTTGATATGACAGTTTGTAGTGATTTGTTGAGATTGGTTTTCACCAAACATGTCAATGTGAATTATCAGATATCTCAACTTTGGTCTTGTCTCTCCAAATAGGATGGTTCCAGAGCTCCTGTTGCTCTTTCAGTAACAGCTATCCTAAGCCATGAACCTGTACTCTTCACAGAGATGAATGGCTTTCCTGTTAAACTCATTGATTGCTTTGCTGATTGTATAGTAGTAAACTTTAACACTAGTAGGATGTAGAATCAAAGAAATCTCTTTCAGATGTTGGCAGTTACCTACACCAATCCAAAGTCTGACCTCAGAGGGAATTTGTAGGAATACCTGTGAAAATTGGCAAATGTTTGGAATGTCTTGTAAATGAAAATAACCTCCCCACCCCAGTACCCCTTAAACCCCAGCACCCCCCAGCCCCAACAGTGAAATTTCAAAATGACCAGATAACCTTTCAGTTTGCTTCTCCAAGGTCACTTATCTTATTTTTATACATTTATTTGATTCAGCCCAGCAAAGTACCAGAATTATATTCCTATGAGTGGTACAGTTATACTCTAGATGTGTGCTTAGTTTTACAGACATTGCGTCCATATTCTGCTTATGTTTCTGTTATGTTTTGTATTTTGTGAAAATGCAGAACAAGAAGTCATATTTTCATAATGCGAAACGGTATTGACCTAATTTTAAGAACTTGTAATTGGTCAAAATATGATTTATTTCTGGCATGCAAGGTCTTTGGTTTAAACCATGGTTTCATATTTGGCAAATTACTTAGAGCTGAATAAAACAGAAAAACCCAAAGGGCAACAAGAAGCCAACAGCCTTCTCCACAATTTAAGCACTTGAGTTACAAAACAAATCCAAAGCTGGCACCCATGTGCCTTGAAGTGCTCCTCAAAATTGGATTGCTCTGACTTGGGATGAAATCTTTGGAAACCTTTCTCTTTACATGTCTGAGAATTGATATATGACACAGACAAAAACAACAGTCTGTTCAGAATTTTCCATCTGAGATATCACCTTTTTTTAACAGAAGGCCATAAAGGATTCTTTAGAGTCTAGATTGCTTAGGTATAGCTTAACACCATAACACACAAACACTTAATTTTTTTGCAAATCAGATTTCTTTCCATTTTTCATAGTTGCATTGTTTTTGGCTCATTTGATGACACAACACTTGGTTGTCTTGACACAAGGCTGCAGTCAATCGGTGCCTTCAATTCTTTTCTGCTTCTAATGTCACATGACTATATTTTCCAGCATGAAAAATACCTCCAGAATGTTGTAGCGTGAGCTGTCACAGAAGTCCCTCACACCAATCTCTGTGCCCATGTACCAGCCACTGAAGGGGCATCCAGTGAATTCAAGACCGCCAATCTCTAGCAGCATGTTTGCAACTGCTGGGAGGCCGTACCACTTCAGTTCCAGGTCCTTGAACCACTCAAACCTGGGCAAATGAAGGAGACAACTGTGACGTAGTTAAAGGGTTACATCAGATAATTTGCTTCATTATCCACTGCCAAGCTAGCAATATGTTCCATCACTAGAATTCTTAAAAGCCAGTGTAATTACCACTGAGACATGTAAAAAAATTTGTGTGTCCAAAAACTAACATTACCAAAATGAAACCCATTGTTAAGGCTTTTGTAATCCTGGCCAAAGGAAGTGTGGCCTGTTGAAACCTTTGGGGGGATTGATAGCATTGCTTTCAGTCTATTATTTGCAGCACTGGGTTTAATCTTGTGTAATGATGAGACACTATGCGTGGCCGGAGCTTGTGCCAAGCTGCTGCCAGAGCTAAGGGCCAGCTGATGCATGTGTATGGAGAAAAGAAAGCCAAATCTGGAAGCGTCTGGCAGGGTGATCTGTGTGTCAAGGGATTCTGAAACACTCTGTAGTGTTTAACAATGTTGTTATAGCTTGGAGTGCATCTGTAAGTGTGTAGTTGTGAATGATAGTGTAGCAGTAAAACCTGATTCTTTGTGTAATTGCAATGGTACCGTGCAAGTGGAGCTTAATGATTAAGATACCAAGGGTTTTACAGCTTTTGAGATTTGGCTTCAGATATTCTGTTGCAGGAAAAGTAAACAAAACAAATGACAAATAAGAAGCTTGAAGTTTCCACTAACAAGTCCCGTGGTTACCACCAAAAAAACAAACAGGCGCTAGTTGTGCTTTCAGGGAATAATCAGCACAGTTGGAATGCAAAGATAACCAATCAGCTTTCTTGGCATGAAAGGAGCCCATTGTTTGAGAAGTGTGGTTAAAAAGATGTGCAAGTGGGTGGATGTCCTCCTCTGTTGTTGTTTTATTACATTCTGTATGTTTTATGCATGCCAAAAAGAAAAAGCAGAACTCACTTTGGATGTATGATATGCACCTCCAGAATTAGGTCTTCAGGGATCTCAAAAAGCTCAGGGTCATTGCCATTGGCTTGCAGCAGAAGTGGAAGGACGTCAAATCGACCCTTTGGTGCTTTCCAGCCAAGCTGCATGCAGATCTAAGGATGAAAGTACCAAATGTTAGCCAAAGAAAAGCCAAAGAGACGGACAATTCTGCAGCTGCATCTTACTGATCTGTACCTCTGTGAATTCAACATTAGCAGGGTCTCCCAGAATACCTCCATCAGGTTGTTTGTAACCTGCGTAGCGAATCAACTGACTGTTCCACACTCTGAAATCATGTTTGCCATCGGTTCTCTGAGGAAATATGGTGATTGCTGACCTACAAAAGACGAATAAGGAATACGCTCTATTTTGTAATGCGATTAAGTAAAGGCAAAAAGAGAATGCTGTGCTATATTGACATCTCTGAATGTGTGGGACTTCTGTACACACAGGTTTTGAAGTTAGAGGTGAGGCAACAACACATCAGGTGATGTAAGTGCTGCATTAATCAACTAGACCACTACCTGATGGATGATGCTGTCAAAGCCTGGCTACATGTTGCCCAATCTAAATCCCACTGGTGTTTTAATGCTCTTTATGGGGTGAGATTGTTAATGTTGGTAAGCTGGTTGTCAGTAACTGAGGAGGGTGTGATGGATTTACTGAACAGCTTGTCTGAATCTGGGCCAGATGTGCTACAAGTCTACATCCAGTGGAAACAAGGTCATGGTAAGAGATTATAGGCAAACATCTCTCTTTGGAGTAACACATGTTGTGATCAATCATTTGTAGTAATGCACTAATCAACTAGCCAATAATCAAAACCACCAATAGTTCTCTTCATTGGCCCTGATTGGGAAGAAAAAAGAAAAAATGTGAATAATAATTTGCTTCCCTGATCAGAAAATGCAGCAAATCTTAAACAGGATGGTCTTTGATGCACTTATTGTTAAGTTCAGCAAAAATCAGATAAAGCGTCCCACTCCTTTATTGTGATGAAAAAAAGCTGCTATAAAGCTTCCAGTAGATTAGCTGCATGATTTTCATCATAATAAAATGTTCTACTTCTCAATTTAATTATAGAACAAAGTTGAAGATAATTGGAAACATAATCCAGCTTTAAATTACTTCAGATTTTATTACATTGAAAAAAAGAATAACAAATTACAAAGGATTACACATTATAGATTATTCAGGTATGACTGCTAACTGATAACTAAGATGATGACATGACAGTGGCTTATGAGGTCCTCAATTATAATGTTCAACATTTTTTCCCTTAGTGATTTGTAAAGAACTACATCAAAATTTAAACACTGTTTATTGATTGATTTTAAAGCAGACAAGCTAGAATTTCAGTCTCATTTGTGTGGCGCCTCTTTTTGACGTGCACCCGAGCCAGCTTTTAGAGGGCCAGGAGACTTGTAGTAATGAGTCAGGATGCATCCATCTTACGAGAAGTAAATGTGAGATGTCACATATGATTAGGACTTGGCAGAACGTGTGTGAGGGCGGCACAGAAAGTCTGACAAATGACTGCTTGTTAGTGAGGTCTGCCGCCTTACCGGCCAGGCAATGATTGGTGCTGAAGTGCTGACGGATAAATAGACAGGCAGCAGATAGTGTCATATACGACGTTAAGAGACAGAGCGCACACTGACAGATGGGACAGAGGGTCAAGTCGGGGTAGTTGGAGATGGAGAGGGGTGATGAGCTACGTGGAGCAACAGATGGATCAGATGCAACGAGGGGAACCGGGGCAGAGCTGTAACAGTAAGAAAACTGAAACAAAATAATGGTATAAATAGTATCAACTTGGTGTGTGGTTTTACCGAAGGTTGCCTTTGTTGGTGGCATACTTGATATGGTTACAGATGTAGTTATACATTCCATGGGCTGTTGTGCAGTCTCTGGCATCAAAAACCTAAAAAAGCAAATATGAAACAGGAAATTAAAGTTATGTTTTTGCAGCGTTCAGCATTTAAGAGCTTTACTAAAACCAGCAGACTCTCGTCCAGTTCCTGAAAACCAATCCAGTGCACCCTATTACCTGAAAAGCCAACAGTATCACATGATTCACAAAACATGGTTTCTGAACCAGATGGCCTATTTTCTATTTCTACACCTGAAGATCCTGTCCACAAACAGGATTTGAAACAAGACGTTCAAGTTTGTGTCAGGAAAGCAGAGACAGCTGCTGCTTTGGGTGTATAATTACCAATAATTACCAAGCATCCCTGGGAGCAATACTGCTAAAGCACTCTGCAGAAGTATGGAGGACACTTATAAGTCATTTTTTACAATACATGTGGAATGGACATATAAACTCCCATGATTTGTTCAAAAACTCTGGGACAGTAAAGATTTGGTGGACTGGTCCAAGGACAGAACGAAAGCCATACCACTCATCCATAATCCAAGGTTTGATAATCTGTCCCCACATTGTCCAGAGCCTTCAGCATAGCAACAGACAAATCTACTCAGCTCATCTTCATTTGAGGTCAACAAGAGAAAAGTAGATTTCTGCCTTTTCAGGATCAGCCTCTGCTTCAAGCATGTTCATCTCTTGTGCACAAGTGACTAAGATATGTGAACGTGCTCAAGGTTGAGCAGAGCCAAAATGTGAACTTCTCAATTTGTCAAGGTTCCCACTTGAACCTGGGCATGACATATGTTCATTCATAATGCATATGTCATGTATATGTACAAAAAAAGAAAATAAATAAAAATAGATCCCAGATAAGTGATGCTGAAGGTTGGCTAAGCTCAACCTTGATGGAGTGAAGGCTTCTATCATCCATGGGAGATTATAATGTGGTTCTTGGTTAAGAGAATGTGATGATGAATAGAAACTACTAAACAAAAAAAAAACCCAACATATCCCACAGTTTACCATGTTCATTTCAACATTTTCCAAATGTATAGGTTTTTATGCAAATGCCTTCTTCCCCCCAAAATTGTCAACTTATTTGAAACAACTACCAATGAGCTAAAACTTTTTACTAACAAGATACAGAATCCTTGACATATTGGGTACAACCTGTAGTTTGGACCACTGAATCCGACCCACACATCGGGCAGCATTCCTCCAGGCGTGCTTGGCTCCATAAATCAGTTCAGTGTCTTTTAGTTGATAAGTCCCTGAAGCTTCAATCTCTTTTGTAACCTCCTCCCATCTGTCCACATGAGCCTTGGAGCCATACCTGAGAGGCAGGACAGGTTAAGGGATACAATATAACAACTGACAACACAGAATACTAAATTGTGAGGACATGTGTTGTTGTCAAACCAGTATGAAATGATAAGTTGTTAAGAAGCAGTCACAGAACATGCTGACACATTGAGAATATGGGCTCCCACATGGGCATTGTGTATACATGCACTCAATCTAAAAGAGAAGCAAAGGAACATCTAAATGGGGAAATGTTTCAGAAATCAACAGGGATTAGGGCGATGAATCTCAAAACAGGTTTCTCGCTTTGATGGTGAAAATAAATTAAACGGCTAAAGTTTTCATTGAAACAATAAAACTGGATTCTTCTATAGTGAACCAGCACTGGCCTGTCTATAATCATCATAAATAATACCCCAATAGGTAAAAGATGGTTGCCTTATCTTCATGGTTTCTCATGTTAACATTGTATAAACATGAATTAAAATGCAGGTGATGTCAAATTTACTGATGTGGCACATTTGGAAATAATAAATTGACCATGCTGCCTAAAAGTGGAACAAACTATATGTAAAATCAATACATATAGATTTTAAAGTTTTACAAATCTATATGTAGATGTAGAATAAACAACCAAAAGATGCTTATTGTTCTTTTGGTTGTTTATTGAACCAAAAGATCAATAAACAATACATTAAAAACAAGTATAAAGAACTCTGTGTGATCTATTCTAATCTGATGAAAAAAATAAAAAATAAAAAATAAGGTCTTTAGTAAGGTTTTAGATTTGAGATTTTGTGTAACAGAGTGCTAGAAAATAAAAAAAGGATGTTGTGATAACACATTTCAAATAGAGAAACTCAGATTCAGTAAGCAGAGACTTTATTTTTGTAAATATGCACGTGATCTATTCCAGTCTCATGATCACGTCAGCAGTCTTCTCCAGGATTGTGTAAGGTTGGCTGTCTAAATTCATTATTTGTACAATGGAATCTTTCCCTTCCTTATCAATTACATAAACAAACAAGTATGCTGGTGAAGCACACTATTTGAGAGTTCAAACACTCAAATCCAAAATGGATTGTGAGTTTCATTTCAGAATCCATTTTGGATGTGAAACATCTTAAAGGTTACAGACACATTCTTTATGTTGGACAAGCTAAAGTATTTGATTACTCTTTATGCTAGTCTTCTTTTTTAAATTCAGTTGGAAAACCCATTTGAAATGTCAGATTTGTTCAGTGACGTTATTCATACTGGATGTCTCTTGTAGACTAGATTTCTTCCATTAACAAATCCTGTGGAGTTTGTAGTGAAGTACATTTTCCAAAGCCACTGCAGCTTCAATAATTTACCAAGAACGCTTTTTGTTCCATTTAAGAAGAGACAGCTGAAACCAAACCATATTTTCTTTACTATACTTAAAATCTTCTGCAAGGGAAAATGTAGAGTTGACAATGAGTCTTCTAACTAAGCATATTTTGGGGGCAGAAGGAGAATTTAGATCAGTTCTTTGACTCACTGGAAAACCAAGTATATTGCATTGTGTAGTGATATCTCAGTGTGCAGAGCTGACAGATTTGTCACTTTATTATGATTAATTAGATGACAGTTTAACTGTCCAAAAATTCAATATCTCCATATAGCAAGTCACACAGGTTTAGAGGCTTTATTTTATTTTTTTACGGTATTATGAGCGGAACTTGCCTTTTGATGGATGTGTAGTATTGGTCAATGAAGTCAGCGGCCAGGGGAAGAAGTTCCTCTTTGGTTCTGACCTCATCTGGTTTGCGAACAGCCTGACCTGGCATCATCACAGAACCATTGCAGACGTTTTCACTGCAGATTGGCATCTGCAAATAAGCAAGCAAGTTAATACTGTACAAAAGTAAAATTAAACATTAAATCATCACAACATTCAAATAACTAAGCAAAAGCAATCGATTTTTGTTGCCTTAAAAAAAAATAAAAATCAGCCTCCAGATTTCACACTCAATAGGAAAGACATTCAGAGTTCTGTTGCTTGTTAAAACCTTTAGTTTTTAGCCTTTAATGCAATGCAGACAGTTATTTTATGTTTCAGGATAACCACAATCGCAAACAGATTTTGAGGGTGGAGACAAATATACACATATTTTCAGATGAAAGTAATATTTGCATTTCATTTGAAAATCAAGGTCCAACAGTCTGGAGAAATGCTAGTGAATCTTAGGTTTTCATAACATAAAAATCCAGAAAACTTGGTTTGAGTTTAGTTTTCATCTGATTCCTTAAGTTTAATAACCAAAACACTTATTAGCCATTTTTGAAACAATTAGGTGTTAAATCAGCCTCAGTTATTTTTTTCTGCTTTTGTACAATCAACACAATGAGTCCCTTACTCAGGTGTATTCAAGCCCTTTCAAATACTTCAAGAATTACATTTAAGTAGGAGTAATAAGTAAAGCTGTTTTAACTCTTTAAGAATTCCAGACACTTCAAATGTTACATTTCCTATTGTTATTTAAATGGATGGCATGTGTATCAATGAATGAGTAAGTCAGTGAGTCATGTTGGTGTCGTTCCATTAAATGGGGACTTGAAGAACAGAACAGACAAGAAAAAGACAAACACATAAATAACAGATGGCTACAATGAAAAAAAAAATCTATCCCACCCGGTGTGGTCATCATGTTATTAAAGGTTTAGTCAACAGTCACCTTGATTATTTTTGGAGAGAGAACCAAGAGCAGCATAAGTACAGCATGTTAGCAAAGAGAACATTTGACTAGGACCCTAGTGTGCCCAAAATTGGCTCATTAAACTCAACCACCCACTTACACTTTGCCAACATTGTAAGAATATGAAGGGAAAAGAAAAATCTGTGAGCAAACTGAGGAAAGAAAAAAAAAAACAACAATGGAAGACAAATGGATTTCAAATTGGAATAAGCAGTAAAAAAACAAAACAAAACAGGAAGCTGGGGAGAGGTAACCGACAAGCAAGAGCAAGACAGATGAAACAAAGAGGTGACGGAGTAAAAAGGGAAAAATGGATGAGTAGAGAGTTAAAAATAAAACAAAGGAATAACTCATGCTCCAGCACGTCCGCTCGTCACACTGCTCTGGGCATTCATGCCAGCCAGCTGTCCTTTTGGAGTAAGACGGCTCATCTGTGATATATAATAAATCTGAAGATGCCATTACAGCCCATTCATTGGGATGCACACGACAGGCTGTCCAATAAATCAAAGGGATTAGGTTTCTGTTTACAAATGGACGGTGCCTCCTTAAAAACAGCAATGATCACCTTTTCTTTGGTAGGTGGACTCATTGTCTGAAAGTAGAAACTTTAGCTACGTGACAAAATATGTTGTGAAAAAAAAAAAAACAACTGAGAAATGAACAGAAAAAAAAAGGCTAAACATTATCATCTAAGACTTTCAGTCTCAGTGTCAAAAATGACTGTGCATCTTATTTTAATTCTTTTGTGCAAGATCACAGAGAAAAATATCACACACAAAAGAGTTGGTCTCTAAAATGGATGAATAAGTTTTTTTTTTTGCATCTGTTTGTGTTGCAAACAAAGTAATGGATGCTAACGTTGCAGCCGACATGTTTCAGCTAGAAAAAGATGTATCCCATTCAAAAATGCCTGACTTAGCTTGACATTGGCCTAAAAATATGTGGACAATAAAGAGATGTTGAGTATCACCAGATTCCAAAATAATATTTTGTCACCAAAAATAATTCAAGGAGTAATTTTGAATCATTTCATCAAGTATTTAGAAAGTTGGCTCAAGACTAAAGCAAACTTTTCAACTACCTAGGAGCCTCCAACCTTTTTTCATAATTTACTGAGCAGAACCTCATTGTCATTCTTTTAAAACCTGCAAACTGTGGGGCTTTTCTGACAGCATTTCTTTGACATAATTTGTGCTAAAAGATTCAGTTTTGTCTTTGGTTTTTATTTGTTTTGTCAGTGAACAAAACTAAAAGCTTTTGTATTTCCTTTTTTTAAAGAGTAATAATTTTTGCTTGATTCTGTTTATTTTGTGTTCTTGCAACCGTTAGTCAGATGCGGACAGATTTGCAAGTTTAGGTGAGTCAGAAACCTGCACCACATTTGACCTTGTTCATCCAAGCAAGTGAAAATACTGCATAGCATTAAAGATAAAAACATGTATAGAAGCATTTTAAAAAAATTATAATATTGTATAAGGTGTAAGACATTTAAAGTTTTAGAAAAAGGAACTTCTTAGAAACAAAAGAAAACAAAGAAAAAATCCACCCACTGAGTTTACAATTCATAGAGTTGCTGCCATCCCTAAAGATGTTTACATAAAAACATAAAATTCATGCAGTCACGTTGGTTCCATATTTGATGTCTACATTGTAAACTCACAGTCCGTTGATTTTGCATCATTGGACCACAACTAAGTGCAACAACTAAGCTCACCCGAACAAGAAGTCTGTTGGATTTATGGGGTAACAATATAAGTAAAAATCCATCTGCCCAAACACTTATTTTTTTAGGCGTTTCATTTTCAAAGCCCTCCTACCCAAAGTTGTGATGTGAACTTTTTTTTCTATAATTTTGCAAAGAATAATTTTAAAGGCACAATTCTTGAAATGATGAACAAATTATTTCATGCTCTGTTTCAGCACCCCATACGAGGAAAATTATTACATTTCCATTATAAGCAGCTGTTGGACAGCTGAACAGTGTGCCAATTATGGCTAGAGATTTTATGAGCCAAAATGGGAAGGAAATGTAATTTCTTAGAAAAGGTATCAAATAGGATGGCTTTGTTACAGACATACAAAAAAGTACCAAGAAAAAGAATATGACAAAAATTAAAATTTCATATTGATTCTCCTAGTTCTCTTTTACAGAAAATCATTTGTCCATGTGAGCTGCCAAATAACAGTGTGCTGATGATACATTGTTTTATTATAAGGTACTCATTACTCAATAAAAAAGTACTCCGAAATATCTAATCTCCTGGTGTTTTACTATAAATCTTCAGACAAGAATCCTCCCAAACGAAATTTAGCTCTTGAATGAATAGAACAAAAAAGAAACACCAAGCTGTGCTATTATATTTCAGACTGCTGAAGTCCAGCTGTGCAATGGTGAGCATGCACACTGTTCAGTCAACTGAGAAACTTCCTCTGATATCCAGCCTGTAGAACAAAGTGAAGCTATGCAGCCGTTATATTTACAAGTAAAATCTGAAAACGTCTTGCATGTCTCCTCACAAACATGGCCTTTTCCCATTTATTTGTTATGTCAGCCCGAAATTTTACCCAATGTCAATTTGATACCTTTTGATACAAATAACTTGTCAAATTTGTGCAGCTAGTCATGTAAGAAAATACATGCCATATTTCAGAAACATTTCTTAGGTTTTGTTGATCACAGCACAGGAATTCATGACTGGCCACAACAAAACCAGGAACAAGTCTCCCTGGAAGCAACTAGAGTTATTTACTGATTATGAAAATGTGGATTCTAAGCTTTCTAATAATGTCAAACACATAGAAACTTAAAAAAATTAAGATTGGCCATATGGATATTTGAACTCTCCAAACAAGATTAGAGAAGAAACAGGCCCCATAGTTTCAGAGGAATTGTCCCACAGTGCTGCACACATCAGCCCCCACGACACTTGATGAAAACAGTAAACTGTGAACCTGCATGCCACATGCTCATAACTCCACCCCTTTCTTATATTATGGTCAACAACTAAATAAATATAATTTGAAATTAAATTAAAAAATTTATTTTGTTGCTGCATTTTTGGGCATTTATTTATGCACGGGTCTGGAATAACCAGGAAATCTAGGAGCCCATCGGTGAGCTTTAGCAACAATGCGATCGTTTTCCATTTTGGAACTTGGTTGAAGTTTTGCTAGTGTGTTTGGTGATCATTGTGCTGTTGGGTGACCCAGTTTGGGTCAAGGTTCATCTGTTGAGCAGATGGGCTCACATCTGACTGTACAAGACTTTGATCCACATTGGAATTTAAAGGTCAGTGACTCACTGACTACAAAGTGCTCAAGTCCAGAAATATAGGGGCAAAACACTCTCCTACCATATTGTGACAGTATGCCAAAAAGTCACAAATATCAGCACCAAAAAACTAAATTTCCAGCAGCCAGTTCCAAGTGTTCTTAGGTAGATGCACTTTAAACTGATTGTGCATGTCACAAAGTTATTGTATTTACCAAATAAATATCCACAGGTAATTGCAAATATTGTTTAACAGGAAGCATATTGAAAGACTTGCCAGGGTTGCTGTGGTTTGTATTTCACAGACAATGGCTGTCTAAACAGGAATAGAACAGCATAGCCAGTCATGTAATAAATATGCAACACAGACAATTCTGACATAATAGTGTTGGATAATGACCAATTAAGATTTTACATTCTTTGTGCAGTTTTCTGTTGTTCAAATTATGGGGATAATTTAAAAACAAAAACAAATTTAAAAGAGATAGCTGCTGCTCAATTGATCTCAAAACACTGAAATACCCACGTCATTCTCCTGCTAACCTTTATGAACTTGCATTTAGGGACTACAACGATGGCAACCTTTGATATTATCTCTGTTTAATACAATAGTCCAAGATAATGCATCCAATTATTCAGTAATTGAGTGTTACTCTAAAATGATAGATGAAAAACATATTTTATAATAAAATCTAAAAATTAAGCTTCAAAGAAAATCACAAACTACAAGATTGAAGTAGTTTGGACAATACCTTCCTACGCAATTCCATTCAATTCTCATCTCCCTTCAGTGCTCTGTCTGGGATTTGCTCCATTGTATTTCTGGATTTCTCAGGATGCATTTCATCCTGGCCAATCAGCAAACAGTGCAGAAAATCAATGTCCTCATTTGCAAATCTTTCTGTTTTTGAATTGTAGTCTGCCAGTTGAAATGGCAGCAGAAGTGAAAGGCATTCAGAGTGTGTTGGCCATGCAAATATTGCACAATTAAAGCTGGAGCAAGAGGAATGCTTAAGACATTTATTGCTGAAAAAGATGTTCAGCACGGCACTTCTCTTTTTGCAGTGGGGAAAGGTTTTTTATAGTGGATGCAATTTCCAGTAAGCTCTATAGCGTAGCTTCCTTCACGGTCAAACTGGTACATTACATACATCACAACCAAGCACTATGATTTGATAAAATCAACTCCAATCCTTTTAAATATCACCAAAGTTGACAAAGTGTAGAAAAAGGGGCTGGTTTTTACCAGGATAAGGTTGAAAAAAAAAAAAAAAAATCCCTGAAAACTAAAGGTTGTGAAAATTAAAATGTATGCCCTGCAAGGACTACAAAGCTGAAACTAGTGAGAAATGATTTAAACACGGTAGTGTAGCGTAATTAAAGTTTAAATAAATGTACCAATCTATTTCTATTTATTAAGATTATATAAGCTGTGTTTTATATGTTTATGGAAACACCATTAACGAGTCTTTTTGTTTTGAATTAAAATTAATGAGGCAGATTAAAAGCATTTCTCATTCATCCCTACAATAATTGTACATTAATTAGCTTTTCCGCTGTATGATTTACACAATAGAAGAAAAATCCTTTGCTGAAATATCGGATGGTTGTTACATCAATTAAAAAAAAGAAAAAGAAAAAAGCAATAGATATGTTTTGCCTTACCTTACTGCAGCTGTGGTGGAGGACATCATTGTAGACGGTGCCTGTCTCCCAGTTCTTGATCTTCATGAAGCGAGGGCATTTGGAGGGGCTGCCATTCTGCACAGATTTTATGGGTGAGATCCTGCCCTGGGCTGTAGACTGCAGAGAGCACACAGAGAGATATATATGGATTAGTCACAACTATAACTACTCTAATAGGTTCTGACCCTTGTAACACTTTGGTCAGAAGCGAGTCGTTTCTCACCGGGTGTCATATCGAGAAAAGCTGAAAAGTGCCACAGCCAGGAAGCTTATGACAGGAGAGTTAGGATGAAGATAACAAACATTATCCAGAAGTGTTTCACCACGCAATCAGCTTGGACCCAAGCTCTCTCTTCTCAAGGAAAATTGTTATGCATTGTGTTCGAGATCTTCTCACACAGGCTTATGAAAGCAGAGCCCATTACAGAAACTATTCACATTCTTCCCCTCTTCCAATTCTGTTTTATTTTCCACTCCAGGATAAAGGCAATCAGTGCAAAACCGAAAGTCGAGGGTGAGCCAGTTCTCACCTCATTGAGGTTCTCAAGCTACTGACTGATCAATGAAGGCAATTTAACCCCAAAGTCGCCTGTAAACATTCCTGGAGAAGCAGCAAGTGATTGCCAAAGATCAGAGTAATCAATGGCACTCTTTAGAAGCTCTTTCATCATCTCCCACTGCATTGTTAATTACACAGTTTTGAGCAACAGGGACATAATCATTTTTGCTTGCTGGAGAGAATGCCAACAGTGTTCACTGGCTGAGTCTTTTTGTGTTTTATCAAATTGCAAAAAGGAGTTTGGAGCTTTGAACAGTACATACAAAGACCTTTTTTGTGGTACGTTCAGTCTTAAACAGCAGCCAAGACTCAGCTAAACAGTGACACATCAAAAGTTGAGGAAGAATTCAGTGTTCCACAAAAAAAAAAAAAAAAGAAAATCTTTTTGCCAGAATTCAAAAAAGATTTTTTGAAGCAGGATTTCTTGACAGTGCAACAACTTATGGCTGCTGATTGACTAGATTGTAACTTTGGCATTAACGTTTGAGACATTAGCAGATTTTTTTTTTTTTTCCACAAGAGCAAGTTTTGAATGTCAGCGTACTCTTTAAATTTTATGCCTCGGTACTAATGCACATTTTAAATGCCAAAATAAAAGAACTTAAAAAAGGGAACATATTTGGCAGCTATAATAAAAAGGGAAAACAATCAAAAGAGATCATCTTATGCTAAGTTTGTAATTCTTAATCCAGTTGATTTGAGAAAAAAAAATGGAGGTGGAAATAGAAGAGCTTGCTTTGCAAAGTTTTGCATTTGTTTCTTAACTCAAGATGGAATTTTCCAATCAGAAAACCTGCAACACTTCAAAAATTGTACAAACACCTTCCTTAAAATTCAAATATGGCTGCCTTGAATCCAGATTAATTTGTAAAACATCTACCAATAAGAGTTCAGTGCCTAAAACCTGTAAAATGCATCTTAATACTTTAATATCACCGTGTATCCACCTTATTCCTAGCCCCATTGAGGTTTTGCGTGATTTATGAGCGCGACTTCCGCCGCAAACCGGAACCGCCATTTGTTTACCTGTTAGCAACTTGCTAACCGGCTTTCGTCAGAGGTTTCAGGCTACAAAATATGTGTGAACACCAGCTATCACAGCTTAAAAGTGGCAATATTGTTTTACCGCTACCTACAGTTATTGCGCAGTGGGATGGTGACTTGGAGAAACGGCCGCAAATAACCCGCACTAGCATATGTAGCTACTTCACTGACTCAGTTGCTTTGGATGCAGATGCAGGGTTTTCTCCCATCTTTTTGTCCACACAATGAAACGAGCACACATAAAGCATTTTGGGGTCTTTCTTCAAGTTTACAATTTTGAGCCAAATTCTTTTTGTTTCCTTATCTGTCGGTAGGAGACGAAAACTACTGCTTTTGTTTTGGGAGCACGTTCAAAACACACTTCCGGCTGCAGCCACAAATTAAACTTGGTCTGATTATTAGAGTACAGCGACGAACAGCACAACAGTTACCAGAGATCCACAAGGGCATAAAGCACACTTGGTGCAGCCACTTCATTAACTTTATTTTTTAAGTTCAAACAAAAAATAAAATTCACATCACACCACGCTAATATAATATAGTTGTTGTTTTACACTTTTGGCGCAAAATGGCAGCTCAGAACTCTGACCAGCTTCTCTGCTTTTCTCTTCTTTATTACTGTCAGCTCTTCAGAGAAACGAGCTGCTAGCAGCGCTGCTAATTAAGTGTTGCGTTACAAAACTTAACGATCGTGTTCCTGTCGCTCCCCGTGACTAAACTCACAATTACGGTCCTCTGTACTGAGCATCTCTCCGATAGCAGATATAAGTTTCACTAAATATTGAACAATAACCGAAAAGAGATGTAACTTCTATCATAAATATAGATTGGGGGGGGGACTACAAATTACAGTGAAATACTGCTCTACTTTCGGTGGGCGCCGGAAGTAAGACCCATAATTGTTTCCACAGTAAGCCTCCCAGGAATAAGGTGGATTCCTGAAAGTTAGTAATATTAGATACAAGCCAATGCTAGTTGACAGACTTGTGTCTAGATTCCTGCAAAGTTGATTTTCAATACTAGCAAGCTCAGTTCCATTCACCTTAGAGGTCAAAACTCAGACCAGTGTTCTGAGTTTGTGATTTGAGAAAGGTTAGTATTCTTGGTGAAGAGTATAACTATAGCAGAAAGGGTAAGAGAAATAAATACTTTTGACAACTAGTGTTTTTTAATACATTGTAGAGCAAGGCAACAAGTTATAATCTTTAGTAAAACAACTCTTACTTTTTACACCATAGCTTCTATTTGAGGTGTGCAGGTGTTCTATTAGGCACATCGATTTGAAGGTGTACTTGTCTCAATGAGTTTTGAGGTTTGAACTTTGACTCTGTCATCGAGACACATAAGGTTACCTTTTGTTGATGGGCTAGCAATCATTTACCCAGATTGAGCCAGGTTTAAGCTGTAAGGTCTGGTATCAACACAATTGAGTCAAATAGGCCTGATATACAAAACCAGCATGAAAAAAGGTAAATAGCTTGTGCAGTTTGAGGACGTCTCATGTACTACAAAACAAATTAATTCTGCCATTTTCTTTTTAAAGGTGAAATCGCTTTCTCCTGGCAATCACTCAAAACATGACATACCTGCTCAGACCTTTTCCATTGTTGCTGTCATAAAGTTGACATGTTAGGTGAGCTTGGTAAGGTCTGACATGTTTAAAGAGCTGCATATTGTGTCAGTATACAGAGAAAAAAGTTCAAAGATAGATTCAAGACAAACTGATGGTATTTTTGTCATTTACTTTTGAATAATGCAGGAATTGTGTGACAATTTGCTAAAAACATTTCTATTTCAAAGTTGTGATCCATCAATTATAAATGAATCTGTATGTCCACGCCTCTGTGAGGCTGCAAGCCAAATGAATAAATGAAGAGTGAACATCAACTGCTGGTTGAAAATAAATTTTGACCGCTGTAGGTTTTCTTGTATTTCTGAACTGAAAACAGGTCAATTTATCAGAATGAAGACCATTTTATATTTCCTTTCTTTAAATGATCCGGTCCTCCTTCCTGCCGCCCATCAGATTCAAATCAACATATATCAACGTCAAGAATGAGGTATGGATGGAAAAGAGAGGATCTGCTGTACAAGAAATTACAATAACAGCTAAACTGATTAAGAGAATGGCATGATGGAGCATAATTACCAAAGTATTTGAAGCAAACTTATTTATGCAGTAAACGTTCCACCCATCAATTAAAACATCTGATGGGAAATTGAGATGATGAGCGGCAAAATCTGGTAGATGGGAACAGCTGATAGAAAGTGGATAAAACTGACAGGTTGAGAAGATAAAAAGTGTGAGTGTAAAATATTTATGCACTTCTTAGGATTTAAGGAAAAAAAAAAAAAAAAAGATTGTGAGGTACATTTTTCTGCTTCAATGACTTCTTCAAGCGAGTGCCACCAGAATTCGGTTATAATTTTACAGAACAATCTGCTGTCATAGTTTTGCAGAGTGGTTATATATTAATCATAATGGAGGAGAAACGCAGGTTGAAGATTGAAGAACAATCTCTTCCCACAGAGAGAAAACTGAATTGCAGGTGTCATCTAAAATTCTGGCAGCTTAAGAAATTAAGACATGCAATTTTCTAAAACCACTAACTGTTCAAGAAGATTTTCTCTGGAGTAATATTTCTCATTTATGGTTTTGTAACAATTATGTTCCCCAAAATGCATATTTCAACTAATTTTTAAAGTACTTCAGGTTTGAGCAAAAACGTTTCATATTAAATTCACTTCTGAGGTCCGTTAACCATTCAAATCTGTTTTTGTTTTTTCTATGAGAAACAAAACACATATTCCAAAAGAATCTGCAGTCTGTTTGTAGGTCTGAAAGAATTGATTAATCAAAGAAAAGGGTTCATTTGATTGGAAGAAATCGTACTGCAGCTGCATGTATTCATTAGGTCTACTGGAAATATTCCACTCCATCCGGTTGCATTGATGGAGCCTCGAGAAGCGTTAAAATTGTTCAGATAATGCGGGCTGTGTGCAGATTACAACACTACCCACATCACTGAGACCGATGATGAAATCCTTCTGTGTGGAAGGTCAGATTTAACACTCCAACAAATAATCATCAGAAAAATAAAATGCAGAGGTGATTTGATCAGCAAACAGTTTGCAACCTTGTGCAAAGCTGCAATAGAGATATGCATGATAAAGACATATCCCTATTAAAACACATGTTTTAAATTGTAAAATATGCGTTGAACTTCGGTTGTGGATAGGAAGGTGAAGTCCCACCCTGGTGTAACCTTTCCTTGTCCTTGATAAAGAAATGTATCCCAACAGAATGATGCTGCCACCACCACCTTTCTTTCAATAATGTTTTTTTTTTGTTTGCAACTCTTCCATAAAGACCAGAATTGTGATAAGTGTGACTAACATTTATCCTCTTAACATTTTTATCCACCTAAACTATGGATCTCCTCAGCTCCTCCAGATGTACCAATGTCCTTTTGACCACTTTTCTGATGAATGTTCTCCTCTTCTAGCCTGTTATTTAAAGTTGACAATCATGTCTTGGTGGGTTTGCAGTTGTGCAATATTTTTTCCCCCCCATGTTTGGCAGGTGGACTGAGTTGTGCTTCAGATTTGGGGCATTGTTTAGCAACCCAAGTCTGTTCAAGCTTCTTCACAGCATTATCCTTGACATGCCATGTTCCTTTTCTCTTATGATCCTGTTTATTCACTAATGCTCTCTAACAAATCTGAATGCTTCACTGAACAGCTGGATTTACGCTGAAGCAAAACTACACACATCTGCACTATATTTACTCATTAGGTGAGGTTTGAAAGAAATTTGGTGATGTCAGTGCTATCAGAGGTGGTGGGATGAGTCCATCTGTATCCCACACTTTATTTTAAAAATATTTACAAATAAAATGTTTCCTTCTGCTTCACAGACATGTACTACTTGTGTTATTCTAATGCATGAAGTAAAATGCACAGAAGTTTGCAGTTATGTGACAAAATGTAAAAGAGTTACAAATAAGACACTGTAGCAAAGCCTGGCCAGACTTAAATTGCAGTACAGACAAATGCAAAGAAAAAGCAACTGTGATTTGTGGGTCATTCAGACCTAATTTGGATAAACTTATTTTCAGATTGTTTTTATTTTTAAATCATTGCTATTACTTTAACATGCTGTTTTAGTTGTACTTTTGTTTTTTTACCTTGTCAATATCAGCATTGTGGTCTGCCACTGGCACGTTTTCCGACATTCTGTCATTATCCGAACCCAGCTGGATGGATGTCTCGTTTCCCACACCGAGGTCCCTGGAAGAGAAACCCAATTTTTCATCAGGTGTGTGCACTCTGATCTTGCACAAGGTACTTTCATTTCAATTTAAAAAGCTCACAAAAAAGCAAACCCAGACAATTAAAAGCACACACAGACTGTAAACAATACTCAATTTGGGTTTTGTGGACACAAGACTGTTTGCTCACCAATGCTATTAATATCATGAAAGCTTTCTGGGTGTAAAAGGTAAACCTTAAACAGGATTGTCTTTTCAAAAGTATACAGGTGCAATGATTTGTTTAGTGCTCCAGGTAGTGCTAGTTGTGGATTATTTAAGTAACTTTGTGGCAAAACTAATCAAGCAAATTCTAAGAAATGCAAACTTAAATCCAGATGACTCTTAAATAAAAACACTGAACAAAGCAGGAGGTGTAAAAATTACAATAGGGAAATATTACAAGTGAAGAAGGATTGTGCATAATTGTGAGATTTCTCAATCGGAGCTGTGAGAATGGGATTGTGGGTGGGATTTGGAGCTGCCACCACACTGAAGAACACAGAACTTGGAAAACAAAACCTAATCTCCCTGTTTAAGTTTGGTTTCCTCCACTCAAAAATGCCCACACACATTTCGCCTCCTACGGTCTTTCACACACACAACCCTCCTACCATCACCCCGCCCATCTTTCCTTGCCATCGCCATGAGCACATGTCCGTGCCAATTGTAAGTCCTCATAGGCATCCTTTTTCTCTTTCACACTTCCTGTCACATTCCATCTCGTTATTGCCACAATTTGGGAAAGCATATTCTTTCCGACGCTGCAGAGTTGGAGTTCAAACGGGCTGAAACAATGGGAGAAGTCGCATGTGTCATTTGCGATTACTGCTGACTGACGCAGAGCATCATCTGCCTGACGTTGAGCTGTGAAAATATACCTCCTTCTCTGCTGAAAACAAGCAACGGCCATTGTTTCACGCTTTTCTGTTCCTGACAATAGGTCTTTAAAAACTGATTCCAGAAATGTTACTGTGGAAAGATTACCCGGAAATACATTAACATTTATGTTAAAAATAATCACAATTTTTTTATGTTCATTTTCAGTTGAGATCTTCATCAGAAACCAAAGAAAGTTAAAAGATAACTTCTTCTGCTTGCTGAAATGTACTCTTTGGTGACTTTAACTTGATAGTGCATAAAATGTTGACTTTGGCTTGCCTTGTTACACACTCAGACAACAATTGTGCTTTTGAATGAGAAAGTTTGGCTTTAATATGTCTGTTTTTACTGAGTATTTCCTGTACAACCCTTGTCATTACAACAGAAGATCCCATAGGGACATGCAGACATTCAAATTATCTTATTTTTTTTCCCACCTTGACTATATTTTTGCAGTTATAGTGAATGACTTAAAGTACAAGTTTTTTAAGATCATATTGTGTACTGTTAGAAAATTAGTTGATTGAGTTACGCTTCACCAGGAAGAGTAAAGGATCAGAAGTATCAAACACAGAAGGGTCAACATGAGGTCAACTAGTCAAAATGAGCATCAAAACCACAATAAAGAGAAATGGAATTCAAGATAAAGCCTTTAGGAAAAAATATGCAGAGATTTGAAAATGTCATGATTATTTATCCCCCCAAGTGTCATAAAAAGTATTATGCATTGGTGATCAATGTGAAAGTAGTTGAGATAAAATGGCAACATGAGGGGACAAAGTAGGTGTAAAAATTTGCAAAAGATTGAACTGAAGTCTTTTCATCATCTATCAAAACAGACAACTCAAGAATTACTTCATTTTATCCTCTTAAATACTTACTCATTTTCATATCCAGAGCTCATAATAACTTCCACTTGCTTTATTAGACAGTCACATGCTGGCAACAAGTGAAAAGAAATCTGGTGGCGTTTTCATATCGTCATACCCCCCAAACGCAATGCATGAAATTTAAAAATTGTAAGATGGCTTTTCAGAAAGTTTTTTTTGGACAGGCCAGCTTCCTAAATCCCAATTATTTCAGGGTTAACCATTGAGTTCTGAGACCAAACAAGAAGTAGGAGGATTTCTTAAGAATAAGAAAGTTAAAAATAAAATTAAGTGAGACTTTGCAAAAAAAAAAAAAGATTATGCAGAGTGTTAGAATTTCAACTTGTTGTTTTGAACGTCTACAGAGTAAAAACTTCCACAATCTGTTCCTTAATCCTGTAAATGGTTTCTGACCCAAATAGGAGTCATGTGTTTGCTGTCTGTGTAACACATAGTGACTGATGTCGCAGAAGAATCAACTAGTTCCATCTCATGCTGAACACAACCAAGAGAATCCCTTTACTATGATTTATCACAAGAAAGTCAACAGTGTACATATTTTTAGGGTTTAATTTGCAAGTCTGATCAACTTTAGTTTTGCTGCAGAGTATTTTATAAAAAGACTGTCATTCAACCTCAAATTACATTTTAAAATAGATTTTAAAATGTTTAGGTGCCTTCTTGAAGGTTAGTTTTCATTTTTGGACACTGCAAATAAAGACCAATCTTAACCACATCATCTTACACCTGAATATCATGTGACTTTTAGTTTTTAACTGTGTTTGAATCCAATTCATGTGAACTCATCTGAAACTATTCAAAACACAACTCCTGTATTTGTGTGCCATGCTGTATATATCCACAGAAAGCATCAAATCACTTAAAGCATATTTATGATGGACAAAAAGAGTTTCACTGGTGGGTAAAAAATTAGATATTGATCAAAAGCAGACTGCAGCCTCATTGTGATTTCACTTGGCTGTGGGAGCAGATAGCTGATATGTCAATAACAGAACACTGTGCAGACAATTTAGGCAAAGTCAAACATTGATTTTCGTTACTTTTTCCTGAAGGGTCTTGTGAAACCTTGTCCCAAATGAGTACTTAAGATTACAGTACTTCAAGTATTCTACAGTTAAGTGCAACCTTTATGACCATCTGGAAAATGTTCCTGATTAGATTTTCCTCGCAGGACATTATGGACAACTAATGCCCTGACATTTATCCACCGAATTCCTCCAAGCTGTGAACTTTAAATCTCTCACAAGCTGACAAAAACCCTAATATACTTACTTATGCAGAATACTAACATATCTCATGGAAATTATTTCAATTCTGCCATGCATTTCAAATTTGTTGGATTTTGCCACAAGCGTCACAATTAAGGGAAAGCTGCCAAACCGATGCAAGTCATTTAATGGAGCCATCGTAGTTAGCTTAGCGAATTAAGAAAAGCAGCTGACAAATATATTCCAAATACTGTCACTTTAAGTGGGGTTTACTGGAGGCCAGCATGCAGACATGAATTATGTACACCACTGTACTCTGAGTCATAGTACTGACAGCCTGGATGTAACAGCTAATGCAACACAGATGTGCCAGGCTGTTCAGAGACATGGTGACAGAGTGAACAGGAATTCTTTCTGAAACCAGACCAGGTGCAGGCTCTTGTGTAAGCCAATAACATTTTCCCCACAAGGGTTTCACTTCTAATTCTGACTGGGCTCCAACTCCAGTCATCAGCTTGGAGGGGAATAAAGGCAAAAGACAGTTAAATTAAGGGATCAATAATGACTTATCACATTAGAAATTACCATGCCACTTGAATCTCTGCATCTCTTCTCCCAGCATTCCGTTGGCCTTCACCGTTAATCTCCTTTTTGCTGTTTTTGATGAGATGCAACACCGGTTCAATCTCCTTAAGCAGGTCATTGTTTTCTTCCAGCCCGTTGCACAGGAGAGCTCCGCGGCCACCATCCTGGCCCTGCATCCCTCCCCTCTGCAAGAGCGTTTGAGTGATGGAAGGAGAGGACAGGTTTTCAATGGCCCTCAGCTGGGGCTCCTTGTTGAGCTGCTGCCCGGGGCTGTATGCACTG
Source organism: Alfaro cultratus (assembly GCA_903066825.1). Classification (NCBI taxonomy): domain Eukaryota; kingdom Metazoa; phylum Chordata; class Actinopteri; order Cyprinodontiformes; family Poeciliidae; genus Alfaro; species Alfaro cultratus. The sequence continues at coordinate 39,686 of CAEFZX010023594.1, read as the reverse complement.
AGAGGGGACCATTGATCGAAAGACTTTGAGGGTGGGAAGGCAGGTCGGGTGATCCTCACTGTGCGCTGGCGGCCGTCTCTGGTCAGGGTGGTCTCCAGGTGGGTGGTAAACCCTTCGGGCCCTCGGAGGATGAGCACGGCATGGCTCTCAGGCGACACATTTTTCAAAGTCTCCAGCGCTCGCTCATATGAAAGGTCTACCAGGGGTTTGTTATTGACGGCTAGCACTATGTCGCCCACCTGCACCAGGCCACACTCTTCTGCTGCTCCGCCACGAATCAAGTCTGACACAATGACAGGCGGCTTGGACACCCTCTGCTTCACCAGGAAGCCCAAACCACCAACCTTCCTCTTGAAAAGGCGCACTGAGATGATGTTGGGCTGCAGCTGGCAGACTGTGGGCTCCGACTCCTGCATTGTGCTTGTGTGTGCGTGTGACTTGTGTCTATGTGTTCACTTGTACCGTTTCCCCCAGGAATGTTTCTGAAAAGAGGAAACAGAAATGCTTTTAGTTAAACTGATAAGTCAGTCAAATGGGTACAGAAGTTATTAAAACTGGTAGCCAGAACTTTATGTAAAATCTCTCTATATATTTTCATCTAAAAAACAAGAAGCAAGCCGGGGGTCAGGTGGTTTTTTGATTTTGCTTGGATAATTTATAATAAATAGAGAATCCATATGATAGATCACATAGCTGATTACATCACATAAAAACTGACTGGTTATTTTAAGCCTTTTGTGCATTTTCTATTTTTCTCTTTACAGGATTTAATTAAAATCTCTCATCCAGAGAGACTTGCACATTCTCTCCAGCTTTAGTAAGATATTTAAGAGATGTGCATAATGTGAGAAATTGCATGGATTTCTGAAAGTGATTTGTAAGAATGACCAGGGAAGATTTAGAGGTAGGAATCAATTATCAAAGTTCTTTAGAAATCATCTCAAGTCAGTTTATATGTTGCATCAAGATCAATTTCAAAGTCTAACATTGATTCCTGTAGAATCACCATAGCAGCCAATGCTACTCGACACAGCTGCAAAAAAATGGATTATTAATTTACTAACTATCTATTTAGTGCTTATCAATGCCTGCTGAAATGGTCTTGTGACTGTTTTTTTTGTAAAATTGTGTGGTGAAAGTGCATCCTTTATTACCCACATGCATTTTTAGTACCATAACATATATATAAGTAAGAAAAACAAAAATTCAGACTAGGAACTGTAACATAGTTTGCTTTCAGGGGAGTTATCTTGCAGGTGATGTTCTCAAGCAGCAATTACAATCTGTTGAAACCTGTTTATACCTCTGCACACTGAGGGAACTGCATTAGAACAGATGCGTGTATCAAATAATTTGCAAAGCAAATATTTAGAATATTGTAAATAAATTCCAGATTATTTCTATGTCAAATAACATTCAATTATTTGCCACAATTATGCTAAAGAGCATTAGTAATTTGGATACAAACTTAACATCCTAATGGGGCTTAAACACTCTTTAGAGACTAAGCAACCAATTACTAACATCGAATGGAATCACTTAAAGAAATATGCAATAAAATGCATTATTGCTACATTTTCTTGCAAAGGTTTCTCAATATGTAAAAGGAAAAGGTTGTTTTTAATATAGGAAGCTATAGTTGTTTCTAATTAATTTTTCAACAACATTTTGATGCTTTATTTGAAATTTTTCTAACTTGCTTTTTATTTATTTTATTTTTTTAAATAAAATCACCTCACTGTTGATCAGTGGTTGTCCATACACACCACATACAGAGACTACAGTCCTAAACCAGTTGTTCCCAGTTTAATTCCTGGCCTAAATGCTGGTGAAAGGATACATTTTAAAATTTGATTAGTGGTCAGTAAAGCATTAAATGGTCTTGCCACTAAATCGATATGAACCTGAATGAACCTGCTACACCACTTAGAGTTTACTCAACTTTCAGAACTTAAAGGGAGGCCACATTTCATTTATCTGCTTCTCAGGTCTGGAACCAATTCCTAAAAAGCCTGTTACATGGAGCAACTGTTGGGTACCTAAAATAGGACCAACAGCATTACAGTTGACTGAGTTTTCTCATATTCTGTAAAAGATTTAATGAATTCGGTTTTAGCTTTTTTGTCTAAAAATGAGTACAGCTAAGCTTCTGTTTTCCTGATGATTAAAAGGTTCCATTTTGTTATTTTTCATCTTTATTATAATTTTCCTTTCCTCTGTTCCTTTGTTTTCTGAAAAACACTTTAAATTTGAATCCTGTTTATGAAGGCTGCAAAACAAGTCAGCCTTGTCTTTTAGAATCATAAACGGGCCTCTCTCAAGTGACCTAACCTCCACGTACATTTTCATAGCTCTCCTGTCTACTAGTAAGTTTCTCTAGTATGCTTGTAGTTTCAAAGTAAATGGAATTGATCAATCCATTTTTAAATGGTTGTATAGCCTGCACTCACTGTATTGATCCACACCGCTCAGACCATAGTGTCAACAGATCTTTTTTTCTCTCTGAATCGAGGAAAACACGAAACCCCCATCTTATACATAAGATACCAGGATCAATAATGCAACAGTCAAATCATAGGTCGAACAATATAAATTTTACTGTGACACTGATGCACATGCTTCAATATGCTGCAATACCCCAGCAAATATCCCAGATTACTTTATACCAAAACTTTATGCCTAAGCAATTGTCCAAATAAGATAACAGGAAAGTTTGCCAATTAGTTTGAAAACATAATCAAATGAAGAAGCAATAAATGCTTGTGCAAATCAGATTGCGCCGTAAAACAGCTCTATTCAAAAATGTTAAGGTCACAAGTTAACCCAAATGTCTGTTCGACCTCTAAATAGGGATAAGGTTTAGAAAAAGATCATTTGTACTGAAAACCAACTAGAAAAAAATATTTGAATGAAGTAGGAAAGAAGGTAGCAGCTGGTTTTTCCTGTTCCTTATGTGAAAGTGGTGCTGCCCTCTGTCCAAGGGTATTGTAAGACGAATCCCCCTGAGTCACAACAGCTGAACAGACATTTACATTCACTTTTGGCTTCCAAGATCGGATGTGCACAAGTAACATCAGAATTTTTGTAGTGCATTTTCAAATCTAGCTAGCTTTGCATCTGCACAAGCAGCAGCAGAAGAGAAACACACACAAAACACTGGAGACAACAAAGAATATTTTCATTAGCAATCTAATACTTTTGTAGCTCACATTAAAAATCAACTGTAATACAGTAAACATTTCCATTTAAAACAGTTGAAAATGTTTGAATAAAAAGTCAATCTGGACTTTATTTGTACTCAAATGTTGTGCATCCAGTGACAATGACTTGGATGCAGCATGCCTAAATTTAGCAGACTTGGATAAACATTTCAGCAGCGCCTGTTTTGTAAATACCTAAAGAAAAATATTAAATGATTACGTCTGTATTGGAAATTACCTGCTCTATCACCCTTGTTTGTTTTTTCTTTCTTCTTTTTAATGCAAAGCCACATGAACGAGTTGCGTTTTTTCATTGAAAATCTCGCATCTCACCGCGTGGGTGGCGTGCAAGGAATGTGCCGCGTGTCAGAGAAACAGGAGAGCCGCCGCTCTGCGCGCGCTGTGGGCGCATGGAGGGCAGGCGCTGTGCGCGCGGCGGGAATCATTCAGCACCAAGGTCAGCGCTCAGCTTCTCCAGCAGCTTCCTGTTCTCACACCGCACTTTCAGACATTACAGATGTGCCACAAACATTCTCAGTAAAGTTGGTTCTGACGTCAGTCCCCTCATGCTTGTCATACAAAAAGTTATGTACACACCACTATATTCATATAGACAGGTCACACTTTTAGACACCCACGGATCAAAGAGCGGTGTCCTCAGTTCATGGCTTCAGAGGGGGGGAAATGTGCCACTCATTTATGATGAATACTGTGAACTCATATTTTGCTCTGGCTGGAATAACTTAATCTGGCGGCCCTTTAATTCTCCATATGTGCAGCTTCCCCCCCCCCACTGAGTTAAGAAATAACCAGAGATGGTGAGGAAATGGAAGGTGAATGTGCTCTGAATATCGGGATCGTGGTCTTTTCTGGGAACACTGCTGTGTCTGGAAGGGTATGACTACAAAGGAATTGAAAATAAAAAAACGAACCCCATTAACAATAGCAAGCAAATATTAATTAAGGGCTACATACCTTCTGGCAACTGACATGGATGATAAAGGAGCTGGGGGAGGTGAGGAGGGGCGCACAAATATGGAGTCACAAATTAGATAATTGCTACACTCACCAACATTATGAGTACAGACGACAACCCAAAGTCGTCTGTTATGTTAATTCTTCATTGGTTTCATAGCAACTGGAAATCATTTAATTTCCTTCTAAATCAGGACATTTATTTGCTTTCATAGATTGAGAATTCATGAATAGAAGCAAATACCAGTTTTCTATAACAATTTTTTTTTGCCGGCCAGGTTCTTGCGCCTTCTGGAGCCACAAGGTCAACTATTCTCCGTTTTCCCCTGAACTGAATTCTGTCAGTCGATGTGCGAAAATGTGCTTTCAACATCTAATGTTATGGTTGCATATTGCAGAACGTGGGGAAAAAAGTGAATTAATTAGCGGTTTTTTTCTAATTAATTCATAGCGGGGGTATGAATTTAAAAAGTAAACGGAGATCAATGGCCGTTCTGCATAATTTCTAGCATATTTTTTGTTTAATCCGAGCACACGTAAAAAGGGGCAAGTTATTTTGGGTTCATGGTAAGACAGCAACGAAATGTCTTAACATGAACATTTTGGTGAAACCAAAATGTGAAACTTTTGGTTTGAAATTTCAAACCAAAAGTTTCAAATGTGAACTTTTGGTTTTAGAAATGCATTTGTCGAATGTCTCACACGTAAAATCTGACTGCTTGAATTTTCTGCAAATCAAAAAAATAATAATAAAAAATCACTCTGTATTGTTACCAATAACAATTACCAATGAGCACATAGAAAAATGTCCAAATAGATTTTATTTTTTGCATGTCATTTTTCACCTAAACAAAACGCCAAAAAAATTAAAAAATATATATATTTGGTTTTTATTGCCGTCCTTTCTTGCGTAAGTGTATAGAAGAAGAAAAACAAACAGGATTTTCTCCATCAGTTGCAAATCTAGTGTTATTTTCATCAGCAACAAGTGAAGACACTTTTGAAGAATTTGAAAAACCACACAGGGGCAGAAGGCTGTAAATTTGCATCGTTTATATAATTTCTAGATTACTTTCATCACTCCTCATGATCAGCATCGTCATATAACAGCGGAATGCGCAGCTTAGATAAACACGGACACTGGAGGAGAGAAACAACGGAGAGATATTTCAGCAGCAGGAACTTACCCCTGAGAACAAGGTCGCTGTGTCTCAACGACCTGCAGCTGTGAAGTTGGGATAAAACTCCTGCGCTCTGCTTCAGCAGCGGATGCACCGTTCTCTCTCTCTCTGAACCAAAGCGTCTCCAAGTCGCGCCCTGCCTCTCTAGAGACGAGGCATGCTTGTGGCTCTCTGCGCGCAGGGGCGCTATTTAAATACCAAGCGACGGGAGCCTCTGTGACGAGGCTGGGAGGGAGCCGTGCGCGCGCATTGAAATCTACTGCAGGTGGGTTAGGTAGCCGTCATCGTCAGTGAGTGCGCAACAGTCGCCTCAACTCACATTCCACACTTTATTGGTTTCTGTGGTTTTGCACGGAAAGCAGCAAGACAGACAAAAAATGCTGGTCAACTGGGTAAACAAACATTATACTGGAAGTTTTCCAAAGCTCAAAATACTCAACTTACTTTGCAAACTTGACATGTAAAATGGTCCATTTAATTTCCATCAACCAATTAATTTAAAACTCAGTTTACAGCATTCCAGTGAATAATAATAATAATAATAATAAGGTGAAGAGATTTTTTTTACTTTTTAAATCAAAGATATAAAGCATGGTGTGCTTATACATTTATTCTACTTTACTCTAAAGTAAACTAAATAAAATACTGTGCAGCCAATTTCTTTAAAAAAAACAACAACAAACAATGCAGTTGGTAGATAAAGTCTGAATCACAGTCTAAATCCAGCTTTTCTGTGAAGGCCTGGAGGTTTGCTGGATAACTGCATCATACAATATAAAACAGGATAGCATCCTAATTTTCAGAGGATATGAAGGTATGCTGAAGGTACCCCTAGATCAGGGGTGTCAAACTCCAGTCCTCAAGGGCCGCTGTCCTGCAGTTTTTCGATGTGCCACAGGTACAAAACGCTGGAATGAAATGGCTTAATTACCTCTTCCTTGTGTAGATCAGTTCTCCAGAGCCTTGCTAATGACCTAATTATTCTATTCAGGTGTGGTGCAGCAGAGGCACATCTAAAAGTTGCAGGACACCGGCCCTCGAGGACTGGAGTTTGACACCTGTGCCCTAGATGGTTCCTTGCTGAAGCCATGAGTTTACGTTTCACTGTTCAACATGTCCTTCGTTTGCACATACTGTCCTACATGGGATCTTCAGCATAAGATGTTGAACAAGTTCTTGTGCTGAAGATGTTCAACGTAGGAGCGACTTCATATAATAAAGAACATCTTCATGTTATGCAGATTTTCTTGAACATCTTGTGTTGAACATTTTGTGTTCAATGTGGGATGTTCCTCATCTTATGTTCAACATGAGGTGGGAAGGAAAGAATTATCTTCATCTTATGCTGAAGATTTTCATTATGAAAGCATCTTTATAAAATGAAGAACATCTCCACCTTATGGGGATGTTCATCTTAAGTTCAACGTGGGGAGGGAAGGATAGGATGTTCTTCAGCTTATGTTGAAGATGTTTATCATAAGGACATCTTATAAGTTCAAACCTTATGTTGAGCAGAAGATGTTCTTCATCTTGTGTTTAACATCTCATATAATTATGAGATAAGAGCTGATGTTAAATTGTTCACAAATTCAAGCTACATTTTGTTCTGTTGTGTTGCGAGACGTATTTTTATATTTCACTTCCTAAAATAATATTAAGGAATTAACCGTTGACTAAAGAGTTCCAAATTTTGGACATTTGTTCCCTTTCAGTATAATTAATTCAGAAGTATTAACTTCACATTTATATATTTACAATAATAAACCTTTACTATGTAAAAGAAAACTGCTACAACACATGGTTTGTGGTAAAAAGAAGAAAAAAAAAGAGCGTAATCCTGTTGATCGTCTTTTTGCATTGTATAACAAAAATACATGATAAATAATGAATTAAATTGAGTTGAATTGATAAATAACAGATTGTTTCATCATACAAAATAGATTTTGGATTTAAAATTAAATTAATATGCTTTATTTTGGGGCTTTTGTTAGGGCGGGTCATTTTTGACCTTTGGGAACTATGGAACAGTGCATTTTTATTCAGATGGTAACACAGTTTTCATCCTGGTTCAGAGCAGGATCAGAGGCAATGTCTTTAGCTTATAACATAATTTTTATTTCAAAGATTCATAAAGTCTTAAAATGTTCAATCGATAAAGCCTCTGATTTGTCGGCAATGGATAGACTTTCATGCTGTGGTAGTAGAAGTACTGCGAAACATTTATAACAAAGGTGCAGATGCTAAATCATGACTCCTAAGTATTGATAAAACCAGAGCTCTTCCATTCAATTGTAATGGGAACTTCAGGACAGTAAGATAGTCCAATAAAAGTCTTTGAAAGGCTCTCAAAACTGAAATTAAACGATCTGGGTGGGTGACAATTTTTGACAAACGCACCAGACATGTGAAGCAGCTTAAAGCAGGTTTAGTTAAAAACCTGCTTTAAGTTATAAACCTGCTTTAAAAAAACTTCATACCAGGTTTTGTGCACCAAAGTACACAAAGCGCATTGTATGCAAACGGAAAATGAATCATATGACAACTTCAGACTAGCCAAGACTTTGTCGTAATTGAAACATGGAAGAACCTGTTCTATATGGAAAGAACAGAAATTTGTTGGTCTCATGATACTCGTAGGTGTGGCAGAAAAATAATACCTTGAGTAGATTATGTGCTCAGTACAGACAAAGAAAGTGTTTGGAGTAAACTGGAAGACCAATTCTGATAAATGCAGGATAAAACTGAAAGAAAAAAACATTGTGTTGTAAAAAAAGTGACTTTTTTTATTTTTACCTTCTACTAAATGGGCAAGCCTGACAAGAAAAACCTTGTGAAAACAACCTGGTCATTTTATTTTTTTCTTTAAGTTCATTTAATAACATTGGTTATTAATCTTAATTGGGTGTAACTTTGACATTTTAGGATTACAATTTCAGTGGAGAAAAGTTAGGAAGGTTAGAACAAGCTTAACTGCAATGAAATACACAAAAATTTCACAACTCGCAGATGAGGGTTTTTGTCTTTTTAATCTAAACAGGCTAATGCAATTAGCTTTGACTTCATGGCTACAGTAGTTTATGGTCTCCAGCTACATCGTCATCACAGATTATGTCTAATCTTCTTTAAATGCTAGAAGGAGCAAGAAGGCCTACAACCTCTTGATGGCAAAAGGTTACTTTTATATAAAAAAATAAATAAATGTAAAAGGGGGTGCAACAGTTTTTCTGAGGCTTATTACTTGTTGCAGCAAAGAAGATAAGACAACAGATCCCTGTGCACTCTAAGAACTGCTCTGAACAATTCAAGCTTCATTCTCTTAACAGTTTTCCTAAACACTATTTAGGAAAACTACAAATCGCACAGTCCCCAATACACAATGTAGCCCCCCCACTTTTATAAAATCAAACAAAATAGGTGTCAATCAACCCGGATACGTTTGTGCTGGTTTGTGCATCAAAGATTTTTGTTTGTTCTGCTATCATTTTAAGTGGGGGGGGGGCAGGTTGACCTTTAACCTTTCATTAATATCTTCAAAGCCAAAGCAGCACAAACAAAAAATTTTGCTGCACAAACGTAGCCAAGTTAATTGACACCCATTTCGGCTGATTTGAAGAAGGTGTGTGGAGGGGGGGGAGGCTTGTTGACCTTTGATGACCTCTAAAAACATTTCTTTTGTATCTTTAAAATGATAGCAGCACAAACGAAAATCTTTGCTGTACAAACCAGCACAAACGCAGCACAAACGTTTGACACCAATATTGACTATGCTGCTTATTTTGCAAAAATATAAAAACTTTGAAAGGCTCTCAAAACTGAACTTGTGTGCCCAGGATAATTTGAAGAAACCAAAGACTACAAGTCACAACAGCAACTTTAGAGGTCGGATCTTTGCAAAGAATCAGATTAGAGCTTATAAAAATTTTTTTTCTCCTTTCCTCCCTTACTAACTGACACATACACCATTGTGTGGGTTAATAAACTTGATACAGTCAGTGTTCTCAGGGCAGGATCAGGGTTCAAAGCAGAACAAAACAAAAACACAGTATGTTCTGTTTTCTTCCCCTTCTACAGCGGAAGAAATACTAGAAGAATTCTGGGAAAATTTCCTTGTATCTCTTTTATTTTTCTTTGCTCTTCTATTCTTATCTTCCCCTTTCCTTTGTAACATTTTGCCACATCACCCACTTTTTTCAATTTTGTGTGTGTCCATTGAAAAAAACCCTAAAGCAATCAAGCATAATAGCCAAAACCATATGAGGCTCTACTCATGAAAGTAAACCTGTTGGGCTTCTCCTTGGCACTCAGGCAGGTGATTTACTTTCAGACAGGACTTGTTTAAAGAGATAGAGAAGACAAAGCAAAAGATGCCTTCCGATCAAAACTGGTTTCTTAACTATGATGAACTTACCGGCAACAATTAGCATAAAGACAACAATTTACATTCCAAAGTGACAAGCAGACAATGACTGTAGTTTACTAAGTGTATGCTTTCACTTATAGATCTCAGAAACAATGCCAAGTTTTTTCTCAGAAGAGGAAACCAAACAAAGAAATACTGTCTGGTCAAATGTACTCAACCACTGAAAGCAAGAACACCACCTGTTACAATGAGACTCAATTTTCTCTGTAATATCCACATAAAGCTGCTGGGCTACGAATAAATAGTTGGCAAATCTAGTTGTGTACGTGGCCAAGGTATATAAGAAAAGATTTGCAGTCAAAGTAAAACAGAATAAAGTCCAGCTAAGGAAAGTCCTTTTTTATTTTATTTTTTTAAATCAGCTTCTAATTTTTTTTACGATTCCGCACTTACAAATTTGAAACATTTTAATTTAGTTTATTAGTTTTATTTTAAAAAGGTGACAGAGCAAAAATTTTCACAGCAAATTAAAATCATTTCCATCAAGAATATAGTTTATAAACATGGAGGCCAGCAACACCTCAGAAACAGAGATAGGAGAAACATTATAATACACTTAAAGGACTTATTTTTAGAATCAGTCACACATACGCTCATTTAGTACACACATACACCCACCTTCCATGGTCGGCCATGTCATTATGTCAATCACTTCCTGCTTGAGTGGGACCATCTGCCCTCTCATAAAGCCATACACCATGTGGATCACTGTGTAAAGCCCCTGCTTAACTATAGCATTTCCCAGAGTTAAAACTCTTGGTAAAAATGACATTTGTTTCTTTTTACTTTTCTGAAACATTTTTTCTGTTTTCCCCCCCAAGACCTATCATTTTTCAAAATTCACATTAGGGAACATTTAAGTCTTAATATTGTCTATACACAACTTCTTTGCATTTTTGGTTACTGTCTAGATTTACTACACAGCAAGAGCTTTCAAACAAGTTCATTCATTCAGATTTTTTAAAATGGGAAAAAAGTGCTTTAAGAAACTCATAACACAGAGGTTAATTTAGCTAGGGATCAGATTGAATTTCTCAATCATGAAGCAGATTTAGAAATTGTGCATCAAGCATAATTTCTAAATTTGATCCAAGCAAATATATTTATATTCTGCTGTGTAAAAATCTATGATGACCACTATTTTAAAACATGCTAATCTAATCAATTGTTCCTTTAGAAAACATCGTGTTTTAAGATCCACACCTGGATTGTACAGCTTAAGGAAGACTATGATTAACTGATGCACATAATGAAAAACAACTTAAACTCTCACAGAGGACAACTTAGTAGGCTTCAGGCAATTCCTAATCATAGATGTGTGCAGAAACGAACTTGAACTGAGCCAGGTTAGGAGTAATTTATCAATACAAAACAACAGTGAAAACCATGAATGGATGTCTGCTGTGCATACCTTGGAGGTGCTTTAATTGTATGCACACCCCAGGTGTGCTACATTGATCGATGAGTCCTGCACACCAGCCAAATGGTGAGGATGGACTATTTCCAAGACAACAGGGGGAGGGGCAGCACAGCTGATACACATTTTAAGCAAAACAACAACAAAAAATAACAGCTGAACAATTCGAGGACTTTTGGCAAATGTTATTTTCAAATGTCCTGTAAAATGTGATTTAGTAGTTGTAGTAGTTTAGTAGTGCAAGTAGTTTTGACAAAAAAACATATATATATATATATATATATATTATATACATATATATATTTTTCTTTTTTTCCTAAGTGGATAACTTATACTGAGCAATATCTAGGGCATAGAAGGTGAGGTTAATGGGTTGATGAGGTATTTTAATACTTTCTCATAACCTGTGTACTCTTTATTTTGGGGCTGTTTTTATCAAGTTCATATTAAAATGTTCTCTTTTTCTGTATCATTTGCACATAATGTTTTTTGTAACATTTGACTTGAAAATCCATGTGATCTTACGAAACTAATGTCGAAAAAACAAAATTTTCCAATTGTGGAGTTTCCATTAAATACAAAATAAAAATAAAATCACATGTGAATAAGCTTTGCAGTAGTTCCAGAGACACAAGATATCTGATAAAATTGGTGACTCTTCCAACATCAACTACTATCCATTTGCAATTTTGAAATATCATTCCCCTCCAGCTTTAGATGGATAAAAATTATAAAGGCTTTTTTTTTTTATCATCTTAAGGCAAAAAAAACAAAACAAAAAAAAAACTTTTCACTCTTTATACTTTGTCTGTGTGCCTTTCAAGGTTAAAATTACATTACAGACTGAATCTAGTTGCAGGACAGATGGTCTCTTAAATGTATATCTGCTTAATCGGACGGTTTACCTTCAAGCTGCTTTCCTAAAAACATACTGATAAAATGGCTGGAAAGAGCCAGCAGGGGCACACACAGTTCATAAGTCCTTAAGTCTGTGTATCAGTGGAGTGGAAAAAAGGGGATTGCTTTTAGAAAAACAAGATTTAGTAGTAAAAGTGTGTTCCATTTGAAATTTAGAGGATCATTAAAGTACTGGAGGCAGATGTACAAAACATATTAATCTTTTGACAATTTAGCAAACCAGTATACAGCACATTTGCTCATCCAAGCACATGTAAAATCTAAATGCACGGCTCAATCACACTACACTGAGAGGGCAATTCATTAAGCAGTACAATTCTCCCCATTATCTATTTTACTCTCACTATTTGCTTAATTCCTACTACGGCACTAGATGTTTGCAAGTGCAAGCACAATTTTGCTCCCTTATGCCACAAACACAGCAAATATATTGAAGTGATCAAAGAAAATGTTAATTTTGTCATGATGTGTGAGTTTGTTGCTCGACCAAAATGCAGAGTAGCTGGGAGAATGGATCATGTTGAAGGCTTAATGAAAATAAATAAGAATGAAGGGAGTCAGAGGAGAAGAAAAATAACAAGAACCAGGAACAACAAGGAGGTAACAGGTTAGACAAGTTGCAAACCCTATAAAACCAGAATTACACATTCATTTAACTACTTCATTTGGAACTGATTTGTTTTTTAATTGAAATTAAAAATGTATCAAAGTACACAATAACAACATGAAGTCTTTACAAATACATTGCGCTTACAATTATTACACAGAAAGTAGTCCTAGACCACTGAGCTCTGCTTTCTTAAACTTTAGTGGGTGTTCACATTGAGTTCTCCAACATGTTTCTACTTGTTAAAACTGAGTTGTTCAATTACAGGCAATTAACCATACATTGCTTGAAATTGTACAGTATACAAGTCTCTTCCCGTAAAATGGGAAAAGACAAATACATAAAAAAGTCGAACAAGTTTTCTTTGTCAATTCTTACCAGTTGGATTTACTTCATGTGGGTGGGACTGTAGCAACAACACTCATTCAAACCTGTCTGTCCTCATTTTTTTTGCAACAGAAGTTAGACATACACTTTAATTGATGAAGATAATAGTTTTAAAAAGGAAAGAAAATTCTTAAAACGGTTAAAAGGCACAAAAATTGTTTGTGTCATAAAGTGCGGTGTATGGTGCTGAGGTGAACGCAGCAGACCCAGGTTAAAGTGAGATGAAGATGATTTAATGGTGAAAAATGTACAAGTAAATCCAAAAAGTCCAAAAACACGGCAGCACAGCAGAGCAGAAAACAAGGGCTCATCATTGGTAACAAACAGGTCTAACAAATGGACAGACTGACTAGACAAACATACAACTACAACAACAACAACAACAACAACAACAACAACAACAACAAGGACCAGACGAGGAACAAGGAACGCAGGTGGGGTTAAATACACAGAGGGTAATCACCGAACAAGACACTTCTGGGAACAATCAAGACAGGACAACACAGAGGCTCAGAGACACAGAAACTCAAAATAAACACACAGAAAACTCAAATCACGACAGTTTGCTTCTTGAATAATGAAACATTGATGAGGTAACAGTGTCACAAAAAAGATTTCAGTCAAAAAAGTAGCCAAAACTATAAAATGAGGTGCTCTTACCAGGTTACGATTCTGTTGTTTCTCACAAAAGAACAATTTAATTAAAAGAAATGTATAAAAAAGGAACTTTTGAGTCAACAAAGGAAATCTTGAGTCAAGATTTTACAAACTACTGAGTGATGCAGTTCTTCTAAGTTTTACAGAAAAAAAATAAATAAATAAACAAATCAAGCTGGTGAGTCCATAAAAGATCTGAAGACAAGATCTGGGGTGTTCAAAGCTATGATTTATGAATGTTCTAAATCTTAATAAGATCCGTTGAAACACATGCGGAACATTTTTAATGAGGGTATTTAAGTTCTCTAAATAAACTCAGAAGCAAAAATAAACATATTCAAAACATATTATGAAAGCTTAAATGTAATCTCTCAAAGAACGTTTATCCCAGATCCACAAACATTGTCTCATTCAAAAAGCAAATAGCACTAATAATATAATACAGTGATGGAAATAAAACGATCAAGTGTATCTGCACTCTTTTGAGTTAAGTAAGCTTTTCTGGTTCAATGTAATTTTCTGCCAGGACCACAACAAAAATTAGTTACTGGCAGTAGAGAAAGTTGTTTTTTTGTTGTTGTTGTTTTTCTAATTGGGGCCTGCCATAGCATTACATACAGTGGTTCCCAAAGCATGGGGCTAGCCTCCTAGGGGGGGCGGAGTGCCATTGCAGAGAAGCTTTGAAATGCCTTCAATGCTTTCAATAGATTGAAGGCACCTATCCTGCCTGGAAGGCACCTACTGCCTCCAGGCACCCATTGTTCTTCTGTCAATAGAATGTCTCTTTATTTATTGGGGCCTGCCATAGAAATGCATGGAATGCATGCATTACGTGCATGCATTCATGCACGTAATACATGAAAGCATGCACGTAATACCTTCATGAAGGCATACACGTAATGCATGCCTTCCATCCATTACAAGGAAGGCAATGCATCACCAGGGCATTTCCCAAGCATTGCACTTCCATGCATGTAGTGCATGGAAGCACCTGTTGTTCTTCTGTCAATAGATTGTCTCTTTATTTGTTGCACTGCCATAGAAATGCATAGGGAGAGCAGTGACTGACTTGCGGAGCAAGTTACTTTTTAACTGAATTAGAGGGAGACACTGTCTGCTTTAGCAGGTGCAAATATTTATTTGGAATGGCTTTGCAAGTTTGGCAGACATAAAAACTCAGCACTTCTCTCAGCTTTTGCATGTTTAATCTCTACACCCCTTTAAAGCTTTAAGTTATTGTTTGAGCTATTCATTCTTCAAACAAAGCCAACAAATCACACTGACACATGTTATTCTTCAAATAATATGGTTTTTGTCAAATTTAGATTTCTGACAAAATTAGCCCTTGTTTTTTTTTGTTGTTTTTTTGTCTTATTATCTGTTTTGCCAAGGAAATATGCAGTTTGGCATTTAAATCATGCTGTGCCTTCTCACCATAAAAATTTGCTGCTCAGACATTGCCAGCTTTGATTAGCATTGCTGGAGAGGTCAAGATTAAGTGGGCAGTACAGGGAAAACTGAGATAAGACTTAAAAGGTCTGAATATGTGCAAGATGGTGCCAGTAGTTCCCCACCGATCATAATATTGGAGTACTTTTATTTTTATGTGGTCCAAAACATAAAATTAGTGTGAATTTGCAGGCACTGGGTGGAACCTAAAATCTCTTAAGACCCGTGGGCCACAGGGAGGCAGAAACTCCCCTGGGTAATTTTATGCAGAATCTTTCACTTGAATAGAAAACACCCACACTGTGTTGGCATTGAGATCATCTTGTAACCAGCAAATTGAGCAACTAAAAGGGTCAATGCTGTAGAACGAAAGACCAAGGAGTACAAAGAGCCACAGGCAACACTCAGCATAGAAATCAGCTGTTTTTGCACTTTGTTGAGGTCATCAGGCAAAACCATTATCTACACAGAAAATCTCTGCATTTTTGTTGCATTTGCGATTACTTCCAAACTGTTGAGGGTGATAACAGTAGCCAAAGGTGTCAACACTGAAAAGCTTGTGGGTGGTGTGCAAAAGCCTGCATTAACTGTTTGAGATGTGGGAAGTTTTTTATCCAACCCATTTCTCATTTTACCCAACTCTTGCTTACATTTCCAAATATTTTAGAACACATTAGATGAGTCCACATTTGTTGTTCAATTTACAATGAACCTTATATTTATTTAATAACCATTTCATAAAGATTTTTTAAAGTTTTTTGAGAACATTGTTCAGACCTCTTATCTACAAAATTGACATTGACAAAATAATATTTTTAAGCACGTCTTTAATATTGCCTTGCCAACACATTAATATCACACAAAACATATTAATGGGGCTGTGAAATGCACTATTCAGGCTCATAGAGCCATTTTATAGTGCAATCAAGTAACTATGTTACTTTCAGTTTAAGGAATTTGGTATATATCATAGGAAACTTAAAATAAATTTGACTTTGCAATTTGACCTCTCTCTTTAAGAATTTGTTTTTACCGACTTCAGCACATCTTCACAAGTTCATAACAATGCCTTTCCATTATGCTGTTCACAACCAGTTTTAGGAATGCACTTAATAACTTTGTTGCTATATTTAGCAGCTTTTTAGACCCTTCTAACAAAATCTTTTGAAAACATTGACTAGCAACTTCTTTTGTTTTATTTTTAAAGGTTTGATTTGCTCTAGTGTTCTTCATTTGAGAGTGGTCAGACAGGAAAATGGATAATGACAAAGGTCATCTGGTCAGGACTCGTACTTGTGACAGCCATGTCTAGCTCTACGCAGAAAAAGAAAGCGGTCCTATTGTTTGTGATGATAGGAAAACATTTTAACATGTTTTTCAGTGGATTAGTGAGATCAAGTAGTTTGTCGGGCTTTCAACTTTTGCCCCTGATCATCCTCTTGGGTCTGCTACAGTAAATAGAGCATGAATGTAACATTATAATCCACACGAGGCTGCCTTGTTGAGTTTTAGCTTATAACCGCAGTAGATGTTGAAATGACTTCAGTGTAGCACAATAATAGGTTCCATGTGAGTGTCAAACTATTTCAAATTCATAATCTATAAGTGAGGGGATGAGCCCACTGGAGCTATTGATCTCAACAACTTTAAATTAGTTTTGGAAAAACTTTTCCAAATGAGCACAAATTTTGTTTTGTGTTGCAGAGGTCCCCAGTGATTTATGCAGACATGGCGTGCGACCATAATGGCTGCTGCATATATAAACACTTTCTCTGAGGAAAAATAATAATGAATGTGGTTTCGATGGGGAACAGCTAATGCCTTTATCTAATAAATGCCTAGCAATATCATTATATTAGACATTGGTGATATTGATGTTGCAGTGCATCTTCTTTTTTCACACTTGCTGCACACCTATGAAAAAGCTCACTGCACCCTGGGTAAAGCATAATTACATTTAACATAATAAAGTTAATAGTTTTTGAGGATTTAAGCTTGCGTTTCATCCCACAGTATGAAATGCCGTAGATATGAGACATATGGGAGAGTTTTATCATACAAGCCTCCAATCTGAATGTGTAGAAATGAGATCAGAAAATCTCAGCGTAATTAAAAGAGTTAATTATAGACTTAATTACAGTGTTTAATAGTAACCTGTAAATAGTTGTGCTCTACAACCAGGCACGTTTTTACTACAACTCCATGAATTTTGATGTAAATGTCAAACTCATGTCAGTCATAACAACCATATGGTCTCTTTAGTCAATGTGACTTTTCTGATAATCATAAAAAGTGGGGGAGTTTGATCTCAGAGCAGAACAGCATCGTTGGGAAAGGAAATGGCTAAAGGCCGGTCTATCAGTTTGGATAAGGCTTCCTATCAAGCTATAAGAATGATAGCTTGTTCTTTAGAAATATACCAGGCAAAAAAAGGTGCCTGCACACTCTTTCATTAAAGTTGTTTTATTTCCACAATATATTATTAAAAATATTTACCTGTTTGTGAAGCTATTTTTTTATGCGCTGATCTGATCACCCTGATCCATAAAACCCAGCAATATCCATGATTTAAAATGGCTCCTGCTTCACCACACACAAATAAAAGTAATGGGTCCTTTCTGCCTATCTTGTTTAACTTTAGGAAGGTATATCAGTCATTTGAATCATGTGAGGAGGACAATGTATTTGTCCACAAATACACTGGCAGGGTTACCAACTGTTACCAAAATATGGTTACCAATACAGAAAATATATGGTTACATATTTTCCATAAAATATGTAATCATATTTTACAGAAATAATAATGTAGTCTATAGACACCAATGCAACATGCAGCCGTATAATCTTTACAGTTTGAACCTCAGGCACCAATCTATTGACTGGATGTACAAATAAGTAAGAGAAAACTTATTTTCAGGACACACTTGATATAAACCATTTTCCATCCTTTCTTCTGGTGTAACTGCAACCTAAGTTGTTAGCACTGTCACCAAAACCACTATTTAGGCTCAGTAATAATTTCATTGGTGACAGATTTTTTATTTATTTATTTTTTACTATGGCATTTAAACTCTGTAGTGGTCATATAATGCTGCCTCAAATGAGAAACTTAAAACTATTCCCCTCAATTCAAAAAATAATATCGTCTAAATACAACTATGACAAAGTAAACATGGACACAACACTTTTGTTTAACACCAGAATTACTACTTGACAACAACTGGCCTAAAACTGTCATGTGTCAGTCAATTTAAAGCTCTTGTTCACCTGCGATATAGGATTATGATTTAGGAAATGAAACTATAGATTATGATATAAGAAACACACCTCTGAATCACAGGTAAGATGTAGCAGATTCCCACAGCATTGAACTTTAAATAAATAAAAAATGTACTGAGTCCAAATGAAAAGAATTCTCATTTCACGCACAATGTATTTTGTTAACAAAATCTGTTTTTCTTAAGTATTGGGTAGTAAGTACTTTTTTCGACTTTGATCTTATGGTTTTGGAATCTTGTTTTCTCTGAAGCAATTTTTTCAAGGGACTAATGAACACAAGGTGGTTGCAAGGAGAGTCCAAATATCTCCAATTAACTGTGATTTACTGTAATTAAGTGTGTGGTAGGGTAGAAAACCAGCTTTAATCAGTGACAGCATTAGGAGCGGTTGGATTCCACTCCCAGTTTGGCAGCATCAGCTCCGCTTATCCAAAGCAAACTATTATTATTATTACTAAGTTTCCCATCAAAATTCAGTGTGTTCAGTATTACAAAACTACTTGTATGTTTTAAAATATATTTCTATGTTGTTATTATTGTCCCATTTAAAGAAGTGGGAGGGGCATCTAATCATTACCCCAGAATGCAAAACAACACATTCAAATGCAATTGGAGGTCTCAATTGAAGAAAAGTAGACTTTTGCTTCTGTCTCTTTATCCAAAAAATGTAAGTTATACATGAAAAAATGCAGGATTTTTCAGATTTACACCCTGATGAGCTATACGAGATAATAGCTTATTTACTGAAGACACTGAGTTCCTTGAAACCAAAAGCGAAACCGAGCTGTTTAGAGTTGCTTTTGAAAAAAACAAAACAAAACATGGCTGACATTAAAAAGTCAGTGTCATTGTGATTTGTTGGCTTTAAACAACATGACTAGTGAGTTACTTTTAATAGATTTCAACACAAATAAAAGCCTTTTCATCTTCTCAGATGGACTTTTTTACCAAAAACAAAAAACTCCCAGTAGGGAAGTGTCTGTGTCTGTGTCTGTGTTTCTGCTGCCTTGCATGTTTGATCCAGAATATGACTGATAATCCAGGAGTCATGACAGTAGCATGGCTGCTGAGGCTTAAAAAAGTGGTGACAAGGACAATGAATGTTTTCAGACTCTAAACAGTTCACATCTATTCATATTCAATTTCCATGTTATTCGTTTGATTGATGTACATTCTTGGTCGTCACTGGTAAATGGTGTATTGAACATCCACCGAGATGACATAAAAATCTACTGTTATAAACATTACAAACTCTAAATATATCATAAACAAAGCAGAGGATTTAGCTTTGTGACTTGTGTAAATCTGAATAAGGTATTGTACTACTAAGTACAATGCAAGTCATTCTTCATGCTGGAAATTTTAACACACCCTGGTTCATGTTTCATTTGCTGTTATACTGTGGAAGCGGCTTGTAAAAGTGGACCCATCATCTGTTTGGTAATCATTCTTGGTATTTGTGGTGAATGACTGCACCTGTTTTGCAGGTCAAAACATGAATACTTAATGCTTGAATATAGTTCTGCCTGTTCTAGCCCTGTTTTGCTGCCAAAGTATCTGGAAGTGTAGTGGGGTTCATCTGTACACAAATCAAGTTAATACAAATGCACTTTGTATCTTAGGCTTTAAAAATGTTACCTTAAAGACACTCACCAATAATCCCTCCCCTTTTGAATAAAGAAGAGTGATCAGACATTTAGCTAAACCAAATACAAACAGCAAAATATGAAATATCAACAAGTGTTTTTGTTGTCTATAAACTTTATAGGCAGTAATTCTATATTTATTTAAAACTTTATTTGCATTCTTTTACTCTGACTTTTCACTATCACAAATCATGTGATGGTGGTTCCAAAGCAAACAGATGCTTTCCCAACACAGTTTAAATCAGAGTTCTCTCAGTCACACAGAAGCCTTTTCTTTAAAGTTTGCTGGACAGAAATTAAAGATTGTATCTTATCTTGAATCTGAAGAGGTCAAAGACACCTTTGGTTTTCACAGCTTTCCCATAAGTCTGTATTCTGCTTGCATACCTTTAAATGTACCACACGTCACAGTTGCTATTTTTGCTTTAACCTGTGAGAGTTCTTACGATTATTTTGTCTGCAGATTTAAAGACTTAAGGGAGGGATCAAAGTATGTAGTATTTTTTTCTGAAGTATGTATGGTCATTGTTTCAGTGTCAGTACTGTGTTCAGAGATTCTCAGTTGTTGGGAGTTAATGAAAAACTGTGTGTTTGTTTTGTTTTTTCCCCCGCTGTATGGAGATAAAGTATTCTGTAAACAAGTTTGTTCTCATTAACTTGTTAATTACACAGATATTGTCGGTCCTGTTTGGTCTCAGAGCAAATTATAAAACTGGCGAAAGAAAAAAAGTATTTATTGGTTTATTTATTTAATTCACTATGGTCCCCAACACAAGCTTTATTAAAATCTGTTGCGTTATGAAGTTATTGAAATATGTTAAAAATGTTTACCAGGGCATATTTTGACTTCTGAGATTTTGCTTATGCTACTTACTGTAGCTATATGAAATAAAGCAAAAAATAGCAGCATACACCATTTGTTGAAATAGAGTAAGGTATTATCTTGCATTATAAAACTTACTGTCATCTGGAAAAACCTTACACATTTATGTTAATATTTTACTACCAAAACCACACTGAATCTCTATGATGTCCCAGGTTTTGTTTTACAGATAAAATTCAGTTTTTTTCCACAACTTATGAGGAAATAGTGTTAAAGTTGCCTCTCCTTGGTCAATATCAAGAGAATAATAAATTAACTTTCTAAATTTAATGTCAAAGCAACATAAGCTGCATTAATAGCAACATTAATGATGTCTCAGGGCATAATGTGAGTCATGCTGTTTGCTTTTTTTAATCAACAATCCTGTCTCATGGGACAGATGCTCAGAGATAAAAGGTTATTAACCATAATAGGCTAAAGTTTGTGGTATGAAATAAAGCTGTTGCTGTGCCAACCTGATGTTTCTTGAAAAACACCTTGTCTGATTCAGTCCAAACATTCCACAAAAACTTCACACAAAACACGAACATATGACTTCATTTCTTTTTAATGCTCCTTTTTTTTTCTCCTCTCTTCTGGACAGAAGAACAAATTTAAATGTTGCACAAAAAACACAAATTTTATAACAAGGCCTGTAGATTTGAATTCAGTGACATTCAGCTCAACAGCAGAAACTAAATCATTTCTTGAAGGGTAGAAAACTTTTATAAACTTCTGTACAAATTATACAAATGACGACTCATTACAAGTTCAAATGACAGATGTGCTCCTTTCAGTGTAGACAGCATTGTTTGTCATAAGAATGATGATCTGGTTAATCATGAAAAACAAGAGATTGATTTTGAGGATGAAGTTACGGAGGTGATTCGTCTTAAGTCAGGAAAAGAAGCATGATAGATCAGACAATGATTGTTTTGCAGCAAAGCATCTTGAAGACATGAAGGTGGTAAAGAAATGGCATGTATTACTGTACAAAGGGGCGAGCATTGTACAAAAAATAATTATTTTTCGCAGCAAGCAATTTCTACTGAAATGGTAAACGCAGATTCAAAGAACATTAGAATGAGCATTTGTAGTTGTCCCCTTTAGAAAAAAGGTTACACTGAATATTCAGGTTGATCTGTTTATGTTGGATCAACTTTCCCCCCTGGGAAAAGCTGCCTGTAATTGACATCATCCTGTACATGCTCAAGTTTGACGTTTATTCAGTAATAATAAGGTTTTTGAAAATTGGCAAACTAAACCTACTGAGAAGAAAACAACAGGATTAAAGTATTTTGAAAAAAGTATTTACACCCCTTAATGTTTTCCATGTTTTTTCTTGTCACAACCACAAACCTCGGTGTATTTTATTGGAATTTATTTGATAGATTAACACAAACTAATGCATAATTGTGGATAATGGATAAAGGGAGGAAAGGTTTTCACTTTTTTATTTGTTTAAATGCCCCATTTGCCAGCAAATGTCAGCTAATTGGTAAAGCATCCCTTTGTATGTAATGTAGTTATAAGTCCAGCTGTCCAGTGAATGCATTAGGTACTTTACGGACCATTGGTGAACGAACGTTCAAACAAATTTCAGCCTCTGGGTGTGCAAAACTAGTGGAGACATGCTGCAAAAGACTTTCAACTATAATTTCAGTGCATGCAAATAACTTGAATTTATATTCACTCCACACTTTAGGGATGTTTTATTTGTAAAAATATATGTATTCATATATTTCTATTACTTCACAATTATGCATAACTTTATTTTGGTAAGTCACAGAAAAGTCCAGTAGAAATTACACTGAAGCTTGTGGTTTTAATGTGATAACATATTAGAAAGGTCAAGGAGTATAAATAATTTAGCAAAACTCTGTATGAAGGACTTTTAGTGTGCTCCCTTGTACAACATAACAGTAACATAGAAATGATTTTACGAGTCCCTGTCTTCAAAATCAAATGCAAAAGGCTCATGTTACACTTCTCTGGGCCATTCGTTATACCAACAGTGTATTGAGAGCAATTAGTAGTGGAAAAATGTGTCTTTGCATTTCACAAGCTCATCTTAGTTAGTCAAAGAAAGCTAGTTTTTCCCCAGATTACTTTTCCTGTCACCTGTAAATATTTTGTTTTGATACAGAAAATTAGGCAAGCAGGAGAGCCGACAATGGCTCATTTTGCACTCTAATGCTCTTCGCTCTGAATTATTTTTTCCTGATTTAATTTTTGATGTTGTGTTTTTGTATTTGATCCCCACATGGTCCCATTAGCTAAGTTTGTGAAGGAAGGTTAAGAGGAGTTGGAGAAAAGTAGATCTGTTGCTGGTTGCTGTCTGCCTACGCTGTGTAAACTCACACACAATACACTGATTGTAAAACAATAAAAAACTGGCTCTCAAAGATTTAAACTTTTTGTTTGATTTCTTTTTTCTGTTGTATGTTAAGTTAAGCCAGTGTAAAACAGAATATGAGAAGTTCTATCCAAATATAATCCAACAATTTGCAAAAGAAGGTAAATAAATAAATTTAAAAAACTACTGTGAAAATTGTGCTTATTTCCACCCATATCAGTGGCTTCACTCATATAACAATTATGCAACACACTGTACAGTGCTTGGCACAGTGTTTATATACCTTAAACTTTGTTCACATTATCACATTACATCCACATCTGAATTTAAACCAACAAAACGAAGCCCAAAATTGCAAAGGAAAATGATACGTTGCATTTATTTTTAAGAAACAGAAATGAAAAGTTTACTTTTTCCTCTGCTCACCTTACTCTAATACTGCCTTCAAAAGTCACCTAAATAAATTTATGAAACAATGTAAAGAAAAACCATGCTGGAGCAAGAAAGTTATCCTTCTGATTGTTTCCATCTAGGTTATAACACCAAAATTTAACATTTTAACTGACATGCCATGTGTGTGGAAAAAAATGACCTCTTTACATATTCCTTAACAGATCATCACTATGAATACATCTACTTTATGAATCAATTGACAGTGATGATATGTTAAGGAATATGTGAATAGGTCATTTTTGTCACATTTTAGTTAGAAGTCAAAATGTTAAATTTGGGTGGTATCATCACTACAGTGGAACATGGAGGTGGCTGTGTCATGATGTGGGAAAGCTTTACTCAGAAGGGACAGGGAAGCTAGCTTGATGCCAATACTACATAGAATATCTTTGATCAAAGGCAATTAATGTGTTAGAATTGACTGGTCAAAGTTTGTAAGCGTTGAATTCTGTGAAACTTAGTTGAGAATTTAAATTGTTGTTTACAAACACCATTCATCAAACCTGACTAAGCTTGAGCTATTTTTTTTTAAGAAATTAGAAAAATAATTATATTGATGTGCAAAGCTTATAGGGGCATATCCCAAAGCACTTTAACTTGTCAGTGCAGCAAAATAAATTCCAAAGTCTTCATATTTTTGTTTGTTAAAGAAAACTTTAGATTTTTTTCTTCCACTTTATTACTATACACTATTTTTGCATAAGTGTACTTCAGAAAATTCTTATGAAATGAACTGAAGCTGAACTTGGAAATGTATTGGAAATGTATTCTCACTGTAGAATGCACAAGGAAGCCACTTAAAGATCCATCTTTATTGAAAAACCATACTTAAATAAATAAGCACTTTAGTAAAATACTGAACTGTATGTTCTCTTTGTTTATTGCATAGCCTTGAGGTTATTACACACCTACATGTGTGGGGGAAGAGTTTGAATATCCAGTTAGCTCACTGTTTTCAACAAACATAAATATCTATTTTCTAGTTGTATTTTTTGTGGTTGTGCCT
This sequence comes from Alfaro cultratus, assembly GCA_903066825.1. Taxonomy (NCBI): domain Eukaryota; kingdom Metazoa; phylum Chordata; class Actinopteri; order Cyprinodontiformes; family Poeciliidae; genus Alfaro; species Alfaro cultratus. The sequence continues at coordinate 14,874 of CAEFZX010023594.1, read as the reverse complement.
GTGCAAATGCTGTGCATGTTTATTAGAAAATAAAAATAAAAATCTCAGATCCCTCGGCGGTTCAATGTTTCAGAAGCAAATTCTTCACAGAAAGGACAACACATTCATTCAACCGGATGCAAAATATCAATAGCGGTATTTAACATTCTTGTGGTTGTTATTGGATTTTTGAAATTTATTCCATTCTTTCTCAGTCACTTGGAAGAGATTAATTTGCTTCTTCAGACAAACGCGTGTGCCGATTTCCAAGTTAGCAGACCATGTAATAGAATCAGTTCAACTCAGATAGTGTCATTGGAAAGTATAAATATCCTCCTTTGGCTCCCTGTATCTTTCAAATATTTTCAGAAGAATAACTCCTGAGCTTGACTTGTAATCAAACAAATATATTTTCTTTCAGTTTAGAATTTTTTTTTATAAGATTCAAGAAAGTGTGATTGACAAATGCTCTGGTAAAACTACAATCTATGGTAAGTGTTGGATTTTTTTAAACATTCTGCAGCTAAAATTCTAATATGCATGTATTTAGTCATAACTAGTGAAAATCTTGGTGTCAGTGTGTAAAATAAAATGTTTCGTTTTTACAACCTTAGTTGCTGAAATGGCCCTAAACAAGACACTTAACTTTCAACATCGCAAATGCAGCTGATTAGTGGCCACTTTGAGGAAAAAAATGTCTTTGACATGCTCATATTCCAAATTACAGCATTAATATTTTCAGTTAGCATTATTTGGCTAACATCTAATGCTTATTTCCTTTTGTAAATAGGTTTCACCGTCAAGAAAATATTTTTTAATGCTGTTTTATTCTGTTTCTTTAATTGATCCATTATTTTGTGCTCTAGCTGGCAGAATTATTATGTGACTGTTTAAAAAAAACTTGTTTTTTAGAAGAAATAAAGGCATGAATCATTACAGGTTTTGAAACCCATTTTCTTTGTGAAAACCACAATCTTTTCCTGACACCAGGTTTGGAACCATAAGGTAATTAATTTAGTTACATCTTCAGCAAAAGCACACAGTGTCATATCTGAGGTAGTAAAGACTTAATTTCTAATGCTCAACTAATTTAAACACTGGAAATAATTAGGAATAGTTTAAATTGGCAAACTAGCTGAGTTGAGCATTTTAATTGAATCCCTCAGTTGATGTCCAGATGTTAATGCAGAATAGTTGAAATATGCTGTGATTTTTACAGATGATTATTGTTGTGTTGATTTTTGCTCAGTGAAAGCTTTTAATCGTTTTGAGTCAGTGTCTCCCTGTACTTTAGTTACGGTTAACTGATTGGGGTCATAATGTTAGCTGACAAATACCAAGCTGTTTATACTGCAGATGTACTGGACACATACAGATACAGCACACTGGAAGAAATTTTACTTACCACACCATGTTAAAGGTCTTCTCCCAGCAATTTTTTCCACTTTTTTTTAAGGAATAAATTAAATGAACATGCATTAAATTCTTTGTTAAGTTTGGACAAAGATGAGTCTGTTAAAAACAGATTTTTGATTGGCAACAACAAAACCAGGAACAAGTCTCCCAGGGGGCATTTTGAGTTAATTACAGATTTTGACATCATCAGCTTTCCAATGATGTCAGACATATAGAAATAATGAAGATGTGGCCATTTCAAAGTTAGCACTCTTAAAACAATAATAGGGAGAAAACAAGCCTCAATGTGTCAGAAATATCATCCTCAAACCTGATCTGGTACCTGAGGTTGTCAACAAAGGCTGTTCATTTAGATGAAGGAACTTGTGCAGACAAGGGTGAGTGTTTGTCTGGCTTATCTAGTTACAAATCTATATTTTTATAGGTTGTTTAGCTTTTTTCCATTTTCCAAAAAGGCTGTGAGCTTTGTCTTGGAGTCGTCTGTGAACCCCGATCCTTAGTGGAATTAAATCATGCCTAAATACACACTAGACTATGTAATAGAATCGGTTAAATTCAGATAGTGTTATTGGAAAGTATAAATAAACGAGGAACGAGAAACAAGAAACGAGGAATGAGGAACGAGAAAAACTACAAACGGGAAATGAGAAAAGAGGAATGAGGAACTAGAAACAACAAACAAGGAATAAGGAACGAGAAAAACTAGAAACGGGAAATGAGAAACGAGGAACTATGTTTCTCATTTCTCAGCTGGCCGGGAAACACTCTGGGATTCCCCAGGAGGAGCTGGTCTTGTATGTGACAAGCATTTTTAAAAAACAGAAAAAGAAAAATTTCAAAGGCATGAAAAACTCATTTTTGTGGAGACTTTATAGGCTGCTTGAAGGTGAAATTAGAATACAACTATCTATGCCTCAGAGTCAAAACCATGAATTTCTTAATTTGTTAATTCATAGGTTCCAAAAAGATGGAAAGGTTCCATCAGAGCTGAAAAAGACTGAAAGCTGTTTATTATTTTGTCATCACTGTATGGTGTGTTAGAAATGATAATAAACCACAGGAGTTATTACCATAAATGTTGTGATAAAGTAATATATTCAAACAACAGAAAATACATTACTTGCTAAATTAGATCTTATCAATAACAGTTTAGCAGGTGAGCTGCTGAGAATGTGTCTCTTGGGATCTAAGCTTCACAATCATCTTCAGGCATAGAGTGGAGAAAGGCCTCTCTGTTTGAAAGTCTGCGGTTTTGTTTTATGACCCACCCCAGCAAAGTGGGCCAGTACTGACCGCTAAAGGGTCCATTCAGGCATGAGGGCACATGTACAGTTGTATGTACGTGTCTGCGCTGTGGCAGGAAGAACAGGCAGGGATAGATGGGGTTGAGGAAGCAAGGTGGAGCAAAGAGAGCACAAGTGGCAGGGCAGGCAGGTGGGCGGTGAAACAGATGTGAGCAGAGCAGAAGACGAACATAGTTCCTTCGATGTCTCCGTTACAGCCTAGAGCAGGAAGGGGAAGGGAAGGAAACAAAAAGAGCATTAAATTGGAAGGTGCCTCAACACACAGCCTTGCAGGACTCTACACTGTAGGCAGTTTATGTTCAGACAGACAAGTTATGATGGCATGTACACAAATCCAGAGGGCTTCCTTTTTCTCACAAAGATTTACCCTATAATGCGATACTATTCATTGTCATGTCTAGGTTGAGTGATTATAGCTAACAACTTTTATACCAAAGCAGAATCTGCATAGAACTTAGAAACCAATAACATTTGAGGACAACCTTTTGCATCTCATAGACAGCTAACTAACCATATTAAAACAATGAAATATGTTAAAATTTAAAACAAGTCAGACACAAACTTACCAACTTTCTTTGTACATTAAGCTATAGTTAAATTTGAACAATTGCCATTATTGTGATTAATATTATTTTTATTTTGTTTGTGCTTAATCAAAAATGTGAGTTGAGGCTGTTTTGTAACTAGCTCTATATGCCCAGAATTAATAAATGAATCTGAGACTTGAACACCTGGTGTGTTTTTTGTAAGTATATGTTTAAACACAATAAAATGCATCAAATCAGATTCATAAAGTGCATTGTGCTATAACAATACAAGCAGAGCATGCTAACTGTCATGAAGGATGCCGTAGTTATTTAGCTTTGTATGGAGATGGATAGAGATTTAGGGCATTAGTTCTCCTTTGGAACATTTTACTTATAAAAATGCTGTTTGGGAAAAGTTTAAGTTACAACATTTATTGTTTTATTCGGAGACTATTTCATAGTTTATTTTACATTCACTTTGTGAATATTGTCAATTGACCTCACTTGGTTATTGAGTATACTGGAAAGAGAACATTTAAATTATTACTTCATCAAACATTTCTATATATCATAATCAACATTTAAACTTGATTTTGATTAGATTTTTTCTTTGCAATTTTATAATTGCTTTTTAACTGTGTAAAATCACATACAAAGACACTCAAATCTCAAAGTAATTTTTTAGGTGTTTGACATGACAGAGAAGAGATATTGTTCCACAGTTATTCCCCAAAAACCTTGGAAAGTTTTGCTCTATATTACTATAAAATCTAAACTATTTTTATCTCTTCCTGCTGTTCAGAACCTCAATTCAAAATTCCCATTAATGAAAACCACTATGAATCTTGGCGGGTTCAAGTGGCACTGTTATTGTGCATTGTCTGACAGATGGGCAAGCACAGGCCTTGCTGGAGGGAAAGACTGGGTCACATCTTCCATCCTCTTGGGTTATGTAAGATTTATTTTTGGGATGTACAGTTCAAACCAGCATGGTTTGCCAAGTAGTTGTCAGATCACTCTCAGTCTCTAAATCATGTGAAATCACCACAAGTTTGACCGCCAAAGCGTTGTCCCCCAAACCTGTTAGGCGTGCAGCCTCTGGTTATTCAGAGGCAGTAGGGCATTTTCCATTTGATTTGACATGACGAATATTTATGGCATTGGCGTTAAAATTATTCCCCCACCAAATGAGGCCAACAGCTGCGGGGGACTTATTGTGACGAACATGCAGGTGCTGTCTGTATTTCCTGGCTCTTGGGCTTAACAAGCATCTCCTAACTGGCAAGACTTTGGGCACAGTAATGCTGAACCTTTCCTAATTTCCTTTAATGGCTCACTTGGTAACGCTCCCTCTTTCTGTCTGTTTGCTTGCCAAACCTCTTGTCAAATGAAAGAGCATGTCTAACCCACATGGTTGTCTTAAAATAAACCAAGAAAATGCCACATTCCTTGGATGCTATGATGTTAGCATTAATATGTCTCTCTAAATTTGATGATTTAAAAAATGTATAGCGGCTTGTTTTTTTTAAGTTATTTGTATGTTTCTGTCATGTCTGTGAAGACAAGCAAAAGCTGTCATAATTAGTGTCTTTAATTTAAGGATGAGTCAACAAGTGGAAAGCACTGATTCAATGTCTTATTTTTCCTCAAAAAGTCTGAATGAGAGTATAGTGTAGCAGCTCATAAACTTAGTAAATTTATATGAATTTGAAGGAACAGTCACTATCATAATCTCTCTTATATATTAAAATTCTGTGTGAAGCTGAATTCTTTCATTCCCACAGATTACCTGAGGACACTGTGTACAATTGTCAATAAAATAAGATTTATTTATCAATCAAATCCATTGCACATGATAAATGATTCTATTTGTTAGTAATCAAGTTAAAGTCTATTTTTTTAACAATTTCAATAAGGTATAAAGTGACACAATAGACAAACTTAAAAAACATATGATATTCCTAATTCTTCAAGCTACAATTGTAGATAATAAGAGGGGCAACGACTTTATATATCACTGCTTTTAGAAAGCAAGGATAGTAAAAACTCAGACCAAGTTCACTGGTAAGTTTGTACACATGCTGGGTTTTCAGTTTCAGAAAGCCAGGTAGCTGTTATCCTGAGTCAAGATGCTATTGCAACATGAAATGTCCCTTAATCCATTCTTCTAAGTTGCAAAGTTGCTTGAATAAACTGTGAGTCTGTCCTACTTTTTTGCTGAGAGCACAAGAAAAGTGTGAGAGAAGCTTGTGCTCGCTGGAAAGAAAATACTCTGACAAATTTTTGTGATTAGGTGTCTTATCAATCAAGGCAAAGTGAAAGCAGCTGAAGGGAAGTGTAGGTAGACAAAGAGGAAGATGAGAAACAGCTGAGAAGGCAGAGAGAAAGGTGAAAGAAATCTTAAACTAATATAATCAGTAAACAGAAAAAAACTAATATAAGAAAAATAAATCCAAAGCACAAACAGTGAGAGAAACAGAAACGAAACACATGAAACTAAGAGTTCAGGAAAACCTACGGATCAAACTGTGAAGCTCTTGGTTCCTGTTCAATTTGTTGTAGATTTATTGGTGGTTTCTCCCCTTAGAAGAATCCCGATACAAGTTTGACATTGAGAGAAGCTTTGAAGGAGTGGGAAATGTAAAACCAAAATCTCCCCAAAATTTAAATGAAGGCTTCAAAGCATACAAAATAAAAAAAGAAAAATCATTTGTTGCAACAAAATCTGAAGAGTGCGAGGATGCCTCAGCCCTGAGTTAGAACAGCAAAACTTCTTGTTTCTCTGCTTTTATCTTAAAACATAGCTGCACCAGGAGAAAAATCTGGGAGAAATGTCATCCCAAGGCTCAGAACAGCAAACCAGGAGCAGACTTGGAAAATCCGTGGCCATGTCGTCCAGTGGAGAAATAGATTTTATTCTTCTCTTTTACCGGATTCATTAGAAAAGAGAGAAAGTCAGTTCATAATTGTGGATAAAACAGTATCTCCAAGCAAAAGCTGTTACACTTAAATTTTCCAGAATGCAATCATTTTATTAAATACAAGAAACTTACTTAGTTTATCTTTGTTAATCATGGATTGTTGTGGATTATTTGAATACCATTATTTGAATTTCTAAATTAGCTAATTATTTAAGCAACATTTTGACATATTGACAAGTCTAGACTGTAAGAATAATACTTCTCAGTAAAAAAAAAATAATATATATATATATTAAGGCTAAGGTTGCCATCATTGTGCTATAAGTGTGTTGTAGTTAAAGCTAAGACACGAGCAAAAGTAATTTGAAAAGCTCTTGTAAAATCAGTCAAATGTATGTACAGTAGAAACTGAGATCTAGTGTGTTATGTTCTCTACAGTAGGACAGAAAGCTATTATTCAAAGGTTATTTTTCTGTTTTACATGAGTCAAATATGTTAGGTTCAAATACTGTCAAAGTAACCTGGAGGAAAGTTGGTGTACAAAATATTATCATTGTTTAGGTTTAGACAAAGTGGTACTGCATTTGAGAAAGGTTATAGTTAGTTGAATTACAGAGGTACTTAAAAAGATGTGGAACGTTTTTGTATAAATATGTTATATTCTGATACAAAGTACTAGGCCAACATGTTTGCACTAGAACCCTAGCAAAGATGTTTAAAGTCTTACATTGTGGATACTGAAGACCCGTTTTTGCTTCAGTCCTCTAACAGTGAGATTTTCTTACGTCCTCTACCATCCTCCTTATTGTGCATGATGACAAGATAAACTCCAATCCTCATCGATGGTTGTGTTTCACAGTTTGTATTGTTTCAGGCTCAGATTACTTTGAGTATATAAACACTGCCAATACTTTGATCAAATCTATATGTACATTGTCTCTAAATATATTCCTTCAAAACATTGGTGTTTTCTGTGATATTGCTTACCCTTTTGTCTTGGTCATACAATCTCTTGAGCTTACATCATGACAAAAAAAAAAAAAAAGAAACTACACAAAATTACTCTGATATTGTTTTGGATTTTAGCACAAATTTTAGCACATAATTGAGAATTACTGGCCAAATACTGCAGAACAGCCTGAATGTAAGCACTATGTTTCATACAACACTTACAGTTTAGTCTTATGGTAAGTAGGATTCTCAGTCCCAAACATGTTTCTAGTTATTATCGCAGTAGATATACATCAAAAAATTTTGATAGCCTGAAAAAGTTTAATATTTATCAATCATTTCAGAAAGCACAACTCATATTATACAGGTTAATTACACAGGGTGAAATATTTTAAGCCTTTATGTCTTGTAATATGGATGATCATAGCTTATTGATAATACAAAACCCAAAACTCAGTGTCTCAGAAAATTAGGTCGATATGAAAAAGTAAACACTGTAAACTCATGGTGTCACATCCTTATCAGGTTTCTGAGCCTCTTAATGGTCTCTCAGTTTGGGTCATTATGAATGTTTGGGTCATTCATAGAAATACTTCTGACTTGAGAGATGTTCAGACATCAGTCACTGACAGCCTCCGCAAAGAGAGTAAGCCACAACAATCTTTAATAAGGAAGCTGGTTGTTCCCAGAGTGCTGAAAGCAAATGCATGTAAGGCTGAATGAAAGGAAAACGTGTGGTAGTAAAAGATGCAGAAGAAACAGGGATAACGACAGCCTTGAAGGTTTTTCAAACAAAGTACTTTCAAGAATTTGGTGAATCTTCACGAGGAATGGACTGAGGCTGGAGTTAGTGCTCCAACAGCCACTGTGCTCAGACTGGTCGTACACATGGGTACGAATGTTTTAGTCCTCATGTGAAGCCACTCCTAAATCAGAGACATCAGACATGTCTTACCCAGATGATCCACTGGGTTTTCTAAAGTCCACAGTCAATGCAGAGATCCACAAAGAAATTTTAAATCACTTCAGTCTTCCTTCAGTGATAAACTTTTCATAGATTCTGATTTTGTTTTCTAGCAGGACAAGGCACCTACCCACACTTCCAAAGGTACCAAAGGCTGGTTCAGTGACTATGGTGTTACTGCAGACTTGTCTGACCTGAACCCCATAGAGAATCTGTGAAGCAGAGTGTTGTCAAGAGGTAGATAGGAGACACCAGAACCAACAATGCAGATGAGATGAGTTTCCATTCCACCTCTGGAGTTCAACCTGTGTCCATGCTATGCAACACTGATGCATGCAAAATGAGGCCCAACTAAGTACTGAGTACATAAAAATGAACACACATTTCAGAAGCCAGACATTTCTGTTTAAAATATCCTTCTTTTTTTTTTAAATAGTTTTACTTTTTGAGAGACTCAAGTTTGGATCTTCATTATCTGTAAGTCATAATGGTCAAAATGACAAGAAATAAAGGCCTTGAATATTCCACTCTATATGTAGTAAAGCTGCACAGTTTGAGTTTAATTTTCTGAAATGAGTGACAAAAAGTATTGAACCTTTTCATCATATTGGCACCCAAGAGAGTCACAGCTTTGACCTCTATTTTGTTTTCTGTTGGGGTTTTTTTGCCATTTTTGTTCTTTCTTCTTATGAAAACACAAAATTCTAACTAGATAAGCCTCACTTGTTGAAGAAGGGCACTATTCTTTTTGAGGGACAGTACATACTGTAAGTCTCCATGTGCTGCTGAAATCAACAATGCATATTCAACTTGTAGACTCCAGTCAATTTTATGGGAAATTGATACAAATATCTATATATTCTTGTCTTAGAATAGTCCTTGTTTTCACAGGTACCCTTCATTTTCAAGAAGTTTTGTTCATAAAGTCCTTGAGAAAGATAGAAGATAATAACTTTCTCCACTTGGAGATAGCAAGAACAAAGTTTTTTGGGTTTTTTTCCAGCTTGTTAACAATTTTCTGACGTTAGAAAAACATTTTGGTCATACAATATTTCTACATACCTTTAGTGGCGATCAGACTAATGATATCCGTTTAGCTGTCACTTTTAATCTGCTGGAGTTTTTCGACAATGTGGAACATCTCAGAGATTTTTATTATTATTATTTCAGCAACTCTAGGCAATATCTTTCTCAATGATGACTTTAGTCACAACTACATTGAGTTCATAAGATTTTTCTTAATTTTGCTTAAATTCGCCTGTGTGAAAATCAGCAAAAATCAAAATTGGTATTTGTGTTGAGTTGTACAGTTTTGAAGGCTTTGCAAACTATCGAGTATCCAGAAGCATGTTATGCAACACCTCTCTGAGGACTTTGTTAAAAACCAAACTACAATCTGCTTCTTTCTTTCTGCCAGTATTATTAACTTTCTGTGTTGTGTGCCAAACGTTTATTTTGGAGTTAAAGGGTGTCATATTTGGAAATATTCAGGAGTCATTTGATAACACTGAAAATATTTTATTTTTATCACCAGCAGTTTATTACCAATGTTCTGTAAGAATATTGTCAGTATAAATAACTCAGAGATTAAAATGAAGAAAAAATATGAAGACAACAAAATCATAGCAGTTGATATGTCAACACTTGCAAGATTAATTCACTTTTTTGTCTGTTTTCATTAAAATAAGTATTTTGGGTAAAAAAAATAAATCTATTGTGTTTTCACGTTTTGCATTTATAACAGATTTGAAAAGATAGACTTTATATTTTGCTTCTTCAGAATTTGTTCAGAAGCAACACATTTTTATTGCTGTTAGATTCTATTTCCATTTTATCATGAGCATTATTTTAGATAATTTTTCAAAAGATGACCAACATAAAATGCATGTGTGGCTTTATTGAAAGTTTCATTGGTTTTATAAACTTCATTCAAAAAGGGTTGTTACAGACAGAATTATGTTTATTTCTTTTAATTTATATTATTTTGCTTTCCAGTCAATAACATCCTTATTTTCAGCTTCCCTCAGTTTGATAAATTCATATAATACATGAATGATCTTAATGTACAGTTTGATAACTAGGATCAGTGAGAATGTATGTGTGATTGAATTGAAATAACTTTCTTTGCAAAGTGCTTCAAGTCAACATTTGTTATAAATTGGCTCTATATAAATAAATGGAATAAGCTGAAGTGAACTGAATGGTTATGATTTTGAATGGAATTTATTAAATAAATGTACTTTTCTATAAGGTTTTAGTGTATTTAGACACACCAGTAAACTAGATGCATTAAAATTTTTCTCACAACCATAAATGCAATTTTTAATTTTTGTTTTGTTCTTTTCTCTCTTTTTTTTATGTTACCCACAGTGAAATGGCCCTGAGCAGTGGTTGGGTTCTGAGACTTTTAAGAATATCCACATAAACCAAACATTCATGCTCTGATGGGCCACAGCCTGAGATTGGTTAGGTGGATTCTTTACACTTCAGTGGCTGAGCCTTAACTTCAAAACTGAAAGTGGAGCAGAAGACGAAAAAGAAGGAGGAGAAAGAGGACTGCCTGGTGCAGCCAGTTAGAGCTCTATCTATATATCTATCATTCCATTTTCCTGCTTCTTGCCCTCACTGACTTACTGTGTCTTCAAGCAGGGATTCAAAGGTCTGACGCTAGATGAAATACACACACACACACACACACACACACACACACAGAAGCATGCACACACTTTCATCAGAATGCCAGCTTGTTCACGGATCAGTTGCATAAAATGAAAAACCAAGATCTCAGAATTTGTTCTGGTTGAGCTGCTTCAACATTGATGGTTCCAGTTTGTATTTGAACCTCGCTAATATGGTGGATTACTTAAAATATGAACCAGGATACGAATTATTCTTCTGCAATGAGAGATGAATTTGTTATAAAGCTTTTTACACAACTTTACCTGAGATAGAGGGAGCTACAATTTTCTAAGGAAAATTAGAGGTGTTCTTTGCCACATTTGAATTTGGTAAAAAAAAAAAGTGATCTGTATTCAGAAGGTACCTGAATCTTAGCTGTGCACAAATGGAAATGTTAAAGCTCGACTACACAGGGAACTAGCTTGATAAAGATGAGTGCCTATTTACTCTGATTTTAAAGTGGTGGCACTTATCCCTGAGTGACTTTGAGAGCATTTTATCAATTAAGAAATAAAAACAAATATGAAACAACAAAGTTGAGAAACTGATGAAAAACAGCCTCTACCCTGTGTTTTTTCAGTTAAAGAATGCAGCACATCCCTTTTTTCTAAATAGTAAGAAATAATTTTTGCTTTGGCCTAATATGAAACCAATATAGACAATATGGATCTTTTTAGTAAGAATGTGAGGATAGCATACTTTAAAAATCTGCTAAATGTGATCAAAATACACTCAGGTGTGCCTTGTTTCTTTTGCATAAACATAGTAAAACTTGTATTTCATGAGGACACATTTAATAGACCAAAGCAAAGTGTGACATGCATTTGCATTCAGCACCCATAAGTCAGTTGCAGCCGCGATTATTTTTGGGAGATTCTGTCACTGTATCCAGAGGAACTTGCATCAGTTTGAGAAGCACAGTCTTAATTTCTTGAGGGCTGATGGTGTATAATGCAAACTTTCAAAAATGTTCCTGGTCCAACACTTGAATAAGATGCTTAAACTGCCTTCTAAGGATGTGATTAGGTACTGCAGTCCTGGTTATGACCGAATTATGTGACTGATTATTATTATGTGTGTTTTGAGTAGAGAAACATCTAATAATTTCATAACACTGGCTTTGTGCTCAAATTCCTGATTTAAAGCTTTCTGTTGTATATGTGCATTTACATGATTATTTGTAACTCTTTTGCAATGAAGTATCTCCAAAAGATTAGATAACAAAAATATATTTCTCTTCTCATTTGACATCTGAAGAACTTGCCACAATATTTTTCACTTCTTTAATCCAACTTCTTTAAATATAGGGGAATGCCAAATATTAACTGGACCTTTTATTGCCATTCTGCCTGCAGAGTTTTTAATTTAATAACTCCCTCAGCCATACAGGACAGATTTCCTAGTTCTTCTTACCAAAGCAAAGACAGAAATGACAAAGTGTCAGTGTTTCAGACTTAATAATTGCTTTGTGACGGCACTTGAACCAAGGACATTATTTCTTTTATTGATGTTCTCGTGACTATGTGAGAAGCTAATATTGGGCATTACCAGAAGGATGAATCAAGTTAATTAGTTTTTTTTTTTCTTTTAAAACTTCAAATAATATAAACCTGCTTGTTATCATTTCAGCTGTGTCACACTGTTGTTTCACAGCAGTATCACCATAAAAATATGTATTATATGTAAATATATCCATATATTATACAAAACTAATGGTTGCATTGTTTTTTTGCCCCTAAGAGTCTTTTTAAAGTGATAGATATTTTTCATTTTAAATGTGATGCGACACAGAGAACCACTTATGGCCTCCTTCATGTTTATTTAGTCATACATACAGTTTTGTGATTGTTTTTAAAAAATGCAAATTCAACCAAAAGATATATAATAATAAACTATGCTTACCCTTTTTTATGTCTCAGTCTTTAAAACTTAAATATTTTTGGCAGAAAGTGCTGAAAACCATTAACTTTGTTTAGTGAAAATGCATCAAAAATCTGTCATCAAAGTAAAACATGGATAAAGGTTGCATAAAAGAAAATAGAAAACATCCAAAATGAAAAGAGTTTTTTTTATTCTTATACACTTTTAAAGGATGAGTGCAAATAAAAGAGCTCATGACCAAAATCTACTCATCACTAAGCCATGGACCATCAGGTATCAGTAAATACAAGCTTTTTGGTAGCTATAATCTACAACACAAGGACAGAATCAAGGGGAAAAAACAACACAGAATCTATGCAATCAGAAATAAAATGAAGGAAAATAAATTCATATGAACAAAAACAAAAGGGAACAAAAGGAGAACACAACACAATTTGTACATTCAAAAGAAAAAAGCTCAAAAAAATCCACAAGGGATACAAATATTACGGCAAGTGATGATAAAACATATTCTACAATCTGTTATGTACACTTGGCACAAATGCGTTATATCAGACTTCCTGTCAGGTTGTTGACACTTTTTTAAATCTATACAGGTTGTAACTCTTTATTTAAGATGCCAGCCTGACCTTTCGGTTTACCTATAAATATACCAAAACAATCTTTCTTTCAAAGCAAGCTGTAGAAAAGTTTAGCAAAGCTTGATGCAAATGTAGAGATGAAACTGCTTAATGATCAACGGCATCAGAACATTTCTGATTGATATATATCAGAAATATATGAAGAATTATTTTTTAAATAAATCTCTGTTAGTCCTTCTCATGCACTTGAAAGTTGTAAACAGTAAAAATTTAAGTGATTTACTAACCATATTTGAAGAGACAAACAGACTTCCAAACAATACGGTGAAAAAAAGTAGCAGATTGTTTATATGCATGTAAAAACACTGGCAGATGTGTTTATAATGAGGTGGAAAATGGTTATTTCACATGATTAGATTGTCTCTACCTATCTGACGTGGCTGGAGAGAGTAAAAGCAGTTTACAGCTTATGTGATGTACTGTCCTGTGATGATTATGACTCAGGTTTGCTCTACCTCTAGGACATACATTTAAATCTACTTTAATATACAGCATGAAGTAGAAAAATGGTTTGGGCTGGGGTTTTATGAGTTTTGATATGTCTCTTCTGATATGTTAAAGGGAAAGCTTTGCCAGATTTTAGTTACTTGTTACTTTACAATAACAAAGACACCTACAGGTAAGTAAAATATTTATATCAAATATTTGTGCAATTAAAGTAACATTATGCATTTAAGATTACTTTGTGCTCCACAGTAATCTTAAGCAGTGTTGTAGTCAAAAGTAAGTGGATGAGGAATAAAAGGCTGTCATGTTCAAAACAAAAAGTAGGGATTAAAATATTCACATTGTTCAATCAAATTTACAGCCAACATTTGTATAATAAACTTTTCTCATATCTTGGAGATATGAGAAAAGTTTCATGTATACTAGGCTACTTGCAATAGGAACTAGACAAAAACACGACATGATTTTGTTATTTTTGCAGCCACACACCTAAATGCTTCAAATTCTAATCTGTCCTCCTTAAAACCATGGGAGCAAAAAATGTACTTTTGATTTTAAAAAAATGGCATAGTGCCATGTTTTATATGTTTCTTTATTCTTTTTAACTTCATGTACATTAGATCATTTTTAGGCCCTTTTGTGTTAAGCTCTAGAACTCCATCCATCCATCTTCTAACACCCTTGTCCCTAGTGGGGTCGGGAGGTGCTGGTGCCCATCTCCAGCTAACGTTCCGGGCGAGAGGGGGGTCACCCTGGACAGGTCACCACTCCATCGCAGCACAGAGACTGATGGACAAACAATTTACCTAACAGTCATGTTTTTGGACTGTGGGAGGAAGCCGGAGTACCCGGAGAGAACCCACGTATGCACAGGGAGAACATGCTTGCAGAAAGACCCCGGGCTGGGAATTGAACCAAGGATCTTCAAGCTGCAAGGCAACAGTGCGACCAAGTGCGCCACTGTGCAGCCCCGCTCTAGAACTCAAATGTGCATTTTTCTTTTGCAGGTTAATGTGTCATTGAACTTTTAAACCATAAATTTGTAAATTTTTGAAAAAAGAAAAACATTCAATTTTACATCATCGCATCTGCAGGATGAAATATATATATATATATATATATATATATATATATATATATATATATATATATATATATATATCT